>JAVQJF010064461.1:32500-67363 GCA_036023855.1 Gadopsis marmoratus | reverse complement strand
GGGGGGCGGTAAGTTGGTTTCCACAGTAACGGTCAGCCACATCCATCCTGCTTCCATTCCAACAGATTCAGAGATCAATCAAGGCTGCAGAAAATAAAAATATCGATCCTGCTAGTTCTTTTCATCCAGAGCCCCCCCCCCTCCCCCCCTAAAGTATGTGGGGAGAACCAGTGTGAGATACTTGCAGGCTACTTGGTTCCACTGAACATCAGCCTTGTTTCTTGCATCAAATGTCATTTCTGCAGGCTACAAAGAGAGCTGACATTTTGTCTTCCTCCCTTATTGCTCAGAAAAAGAGAACCTGCACTTAAAAACAAATGCGTTTAATCTAGAAAGGAAAATAAATGACATGGGACTTGCTTACATGGACGTTTTCTTTTGCAGTGTGTGTGTGTGTGTGTGTGTGTGTGTGTACCAATGTCACGTCTTGTCTCAGCCCAGGAGCAGCGGTGTTCATCCATTGCTGGCTTCTATCAAACTGCCTTCATGCACAGAATTTACGTTGAGCGTCGCACCTAGTGGCTGGCTGAGGCTTTAGCGTGCATTCAGGATTAATAGGATAAGTGTTAACAGCCAGTAAAATGATTGGCAGCTACTTGGGAAAGGAGAGAGGATAATAGACTCTGCATCATGAATCCAGAGTCAAAAGACGGCCTGTCTCGCATCCAGCGGAGAGTTTTCACCGGGAATCAGTTTTAATCTGGCGTCCCTTTCATCAAAAGACCCAAGGCGCTGACTGTTTCCTTTGGAATTGCTGCAACAAGAGGCAGTAAATGGGTTCTGGGGTCGCTATTTTTAATAACCACAGCTCGTACATTTCATTAGGCGGTTGCCAGGCGACTACTCCTCTCAACAGTCCCTTACACGTAAATCAAGCGCTTCTGATTGGTGCGCACGTCGGTCCAATCGATTTCATTACCATATAAAAGCTTCCTGGGGCCGAGAGCCTCGCTGCGCCCGACAGATCCCAGCAAGAGCCATGTCGGTGTTCAACATACATATATGTCACTAAAGAGGTGCATTTGCTGATGCTTACGAATTGAATGGGCAACTCTGGAAATATTGGTTATTGTAATATTTACTGCTGACAGCTGCATCCACTCCAAATGCTCGTTTCAAATGTAGCTCACGTGTTCAAAAATGCATAGGAACCATATTCTCCAGTATGTTTGTATGTTTTAACCCCCCAATTTGCTTCCATCTGCCCCAAGTGTGTGCGTGGTGTCACACGGAGACACATTTTACGATAAGCAGATTAGGTCCAAACTTTTCCAAGCAGCCACTTGTAAACACCTAACTTGGTCATGTTAATCAATTGTGATCAAAACTGGGAGTAATCCTAACCGGACTCACTTAGTTAACTTGGGCTACTTGGGGATTTCAAGTTAGTCTGTCAAATGACTTATTCATTACCGCAGTCTGATTTTGATTCTGCACGTGCACCACATTAATTCCAGAAAGGTCAGGGAAGGAACCTGGTGCAACAATCAATCAGTAACGCGCAAACAACAGCATGGAGCAGTTCTGGGAAATATGAATAAACTCAAACAAAGTCATTTTAATTTTCCTGTTCTTAATTTATGGCACACGTTGTGACTGCCGGCTTCCACACACCCTTCTAGAAATGAACTTTATTACTAATCAAATCATATAAAGTCAGAGTTTTGGTGAAATCAGTTTAATGCAATCCTTATTCTGGTCAAGCAGAGTATTTAGAGTGCATTTAAGTAACTGAATGGAGCTCCTGCATGATGGCTTATGCTGAGAAGTTGATGCTGGTGATATTTCAGACTGCGGCGACAGACTGTGAGGCTGCTTTACCTCTACGCCGATAACACAGCTTCAGTTCAGTTGTCATGGGGCCAACATTTAAACAAGTAAATTACTGAAACCTGCACACAGCTACCTGTGACCATGAATGGGGAACAAGTGGCATATAGACATTGAACAGCATAATGGATGGATGCAGATTTGATTTGTGGTACTGAGCTGAGTGAATGTCACGCGAAATACTGAAAACGCTGCCAATAGTCTGAGGGCTTTTTTTTTTTTGTCCCTCAACACAGCACCAAGGCTGAATGTGTGCACATGCATACATTTGGTGTCTTCCAAAATGTGTGTGCATGAACTCTATCGAAAACCTCTAATCGACTACTTGAGTGGGAGTAAGAAGTAGGCGGGGGGCGGGTGGTGGTGCCGGTGGGGGGTTGCATTTAAACCGGGAGATGGCAGTCTGCCTCACAATCCACCTCCATGTGTAATTATAGCACATTAAAACCACCAATCTGCCCTTTGTTATAACATACTTTATGAGACAGCATGCAGTGGAGAATAAAGGGAGAAATATTGAAGCGGACATGGCATACTGAAAGCTAAAACATTATAACTACGGGTTCTTGTAAGCTTTCAGCTCCAGGACTCCTCGCACACTCCATTACCAAGGAGCTGCTGCTGTGAGCTTTCATTTTGGATCGAGCAAAAGCACATTTGTCTTTAATAAAGAGGGACACATCAGGGAAATTGTGAAATTAAATACAATTTCATCGAAGTGGACTACATCAACTGAGTGACAAATTTGCCCTCACATTGTTGCTTCCTAAAATAGGGGGAGCACATTTTATTTTACCATTTATCCACAGAGGCTGAGTACTGAATCTCAATATGTTTGAGTCCTGATGTCTGTAGCACAAAGTATTGAAAACGTTTAAATTGCAAAAGTTGGTACTGAATGCTTGTTTGTGAATCTTTAACCAGTTAGTTGCTGACTTATGATTTAATTAATGGTATGCTTTATTGGTCTGATAAAATGTATTGGTCTTTCGTTTCCTGGCCAGTCAAGTATGACTCAGTACAGACATTGTTTAAAATTATGTAATAAGACTCCAAACATATGGATCTGTACCACACAGGCATGTTACACTCTGGCTGTACTTGGCCTGTGCAGCAGCATACTTCATCAACGCAGTGTGTCAGAGACAGTGGGAGGGAGGATGACACATTCCTCCATCAATAACAGTTCATCTGGACAGGCCTGCATCTGCTGCCAGGACCATGGGAGTCGTTGTGACTGTGTGTGTGTGTGTGTGTGTGTGCAGGTATATTGGTGGGCTGTTCACCCAGAGCAACACATATGAAAGATTCTCGTTCAAAGTTCCTAGAATAGAGCCACCTCTCAGACCCAACATGCCTAAATGACTAATGCATCCTAAAACGCTTCACTGCTGTTGAAAAAGTAATAGATATCCCTGGTGGATGTTGAATTTCTGGGGCCATGTTATTGTTTGGTGTGGTATTTTTATTTCAACTTCGAAAAACAATCTACTTTACAAATGGTTTATACGTCCCAACTAATAGTGCTTTATAGGTCACCAATAATCTATTAATGATGACAACGTTTGGGTTGCCTAACAGCTACATTAAGATTAAAGGGCTACTCCACCAATTTCCAAGTGGAAGCCAGTTTACTCGTCACGAGGAGTCTAGTTCAGCCTGTGAAAACAGTCGTATGGTGTCCTCTGTGGCTCTGGAGGGAGGTTTGGGAAAATAACCCTCAAAGCTAAGGGAGGGTCGAATGAATGATGCTATCGAGTTGCATTATGGGAAATGTAAGATCAAGTGTTTTAAGAGATTGACTCATACTAAGGACTACAAATCAGGATATTTGGGCCTCTGCTCCTCTCATTTTGAGAAGTCATTTTTTGAATTGGGAGTCCCCCAGGTATACAGAAGAGCACTACTAAATGGAGAACATCATAAATATTTTAGCTGTGTAAATTAAGATTTTGTTTCAGTCCCATAGAGGGGGTCCAGAGGTCACAAGATGGGTTGTGAGATAATAACCAGGGCTGAAAATAAGTGACACACACAGTGATGCTTGTTCTTTTGTGGCCTCGCAGTATTATTCAAATGCAATAGTCTGAGAAGGGAAAATAACTCTATACAGAACTGCGCACAACTCCTAGACATGCACCCTATGCTGAGGGGTCATAAGCAGACATCACTTAAATGGTTGGGAGCCTCTCAAAAGCATACATTTTGCATGAATGTCCAATAATCAGCCTCCAGAATGCAGTTCGGCTACAATTTGCACTATTGGCATCGGCAGTGCAGAATGTGACACCTTTTGTGTTACTTGAGCGACTGAAACACACATCGCAAGCCTCATCCTCTCTCAACTCACTTTGTTTCTGATTGGACAAACCACAAACTGCAGCACAGGACTACTGAAAGGGGAACTTCCTGGGGAACATCGCAAATCATTTAAAATATTTGGACAGCACCAATTAATGATAAGTAGCAGTGTAAGCTTGTCTACTGTAGGGATGGACCTTAGTGGAAAGCGTTTACTTTACACGGTGCGTGTGTCTTTGTGGTCGCTTGCCAAAGTAAAATTTATATTCTGACGTTTTATACCCCTTGCTTTTATTTCTGACACCCACGTATTTCAAAGCAAACCTCTCTTCCTCCTTTGAGAGCAACAGAGCTGTTGAGGTCACTGACAGCTCTTTGACAGCGATTTAGCACTTCAAAGTTCTAGTTTGTCATGGTCAAATCACGTCATACTGTAATTTCATGCATCTACATGCACTGTAGTATCTCAGGAATGCATGCATTCAGGGACCTGGCTGAATGATCAAAAGCCTAAACCGACCGTATGTACGCAGCATAGCATTGGTTATAGCCAATTTATTGTTCACACTTAATTAAGTGCATGCGCCTCCATTTCAGAGGGAGCTGTGAAATATTTAAATAGGCCTGGGAGCTGGCCGGTCAAAAAATGAGGCTAAAGAACCCTCTGTGGATCTTTGCTTGCCCTGAATACGGCCCCCAACCAAGCCCTTATCACTCTGTCCTCAAAAAACACAAGACTGAGATAGCATCAGTTACAGCATGATTCTCAGATGGATGTCGGCTCCTGTCTCACATCCAGTGACTTTGTTTGCTCAGTGCCTCCAAGTCAGGTGGCTCAGATACATTTTTGCCCTAAATTGGGCAAGAAGCAAACTTTGTTAACCTCCAGCGACAGTTGCTAGTACATGTCGCTAGCTGCACTACGTGCTTAAACTAGAATAGGACATTGAAATGATGATTTATTTAGTAGATAGACTGAGGAGACAAAGCTGAACTTTACAGACTGCTGGCTTGTGTTTGATGGTTCACTTAAAACACATACAAATATGTGTCGTTGCAAAAATGCACTAAACCTTACGACAAACATACAAATATATACACATGAAATATACACAAAACAAAGAAAAAATGGCCAGTTTCTCTATTTGACATAATCATAAATTAAGGTCCTCTCACTTTCTGTTTTCCAGAGCTTTAAACTGCATCTGACAGTCTTCACAATCAGTGAAGAGACTTCATACAGTTGTCATAAAGTTGACTCAGCTGTTGACTCAGCTGGGATTTAAAGTGATGACAACTGAGTCAACGTTATTCGCCGATGAAGATCATGAAATGTGGTTGAAAGATCTTGGAAGATCTTGGATCTTGGAAAAGATAGTAAATGAACCTTGAGTTAAGATTATTTTGTCAAACTACTATACACCTGTATAGTCACTGTATAGTCACGCCGTTTGGATGTTCTCTATCCAGAACTGAAGAAGGGAGGGATGATGCAATATGGAGTCACCTAATAGGTTTTTATTGCCAGATGGACGGTCCCATCCTTCAGCTGAGCAAGCGTGTAACACATAAAACAGACTTCATAACAGATAGCCTGTTTTCAGTCAGTAAGACTGTCTAAGTAACGGTACTCTGAATCTCTGCACAAGTGCCACAAAAGACGTATTTCTTTGCATTTCAAATCCAGAGATTTTCTCCGCGGAGCACAGATCCTTATCCTACAAAGGTGTAACCGAGTCTTTATCCTGGGTCCTTTATCTAGATGTCCCCTCCCAAATCTTTTACCTGAAAAATAAAAACACCTCGTTCATTCGTCCGCAACCTTTTATCCACCTCTACAAACGTTTACAACTTTAATTTAGTTTAAATTCATTTTGCCTTCTTTATGCTTACGTTCAAGTGGAAAACAAAAATGTTTTGCATTTTAAAGTCGACCAAATCTTACCAGGATTTTGTTGACAATTTATGGCGCTAACACCTGAATAAAGTTTGGCAGAACCTCTTTGCCCATTGCCCATTTACTGGAGAAATGTCCACATCTTTCAGCCTCATCTCATGGCCATCGTCAGCAGATGGACTCTGAAAAAAAGTTTAAGAATTTGTTTGACTGAAAAGTAAAAAAAAAAGTTAAATAGTTCAAATTATAATACATTAGCTTAACTAAAACGAAACACTAAACCAAACAAAACCAATTATTATTATTTTCATAGAAATACTAGTTAGAAAGTATGATTATTTGTTATCGCATGTTAACATTTTTGCAGAAATAACATGATATGCAAACAGAGCTTTTCACAAAAGTTTAGCAATTTAAGAAATCCTATCCGTATGTCTATATACTGTAAATATGACATTTAAATATTTTTGTAATCCACTACAAGTTCACAGTATAACCTTTTCTACTGAAGGGAGATGCTCATTAACATGCATAGAAAATAATCTGTCCTTCCCATCATCATGGTGATCTGGTTGCCTTGTCTGGTCTTGCAGGGTACTTTTGTCAAACACTCTGGGTGTGTGGAAAGAGTGGGCGAGAGAAAGGGAATAAATAGGAAATGAGTGAAAATGACAGGACGGATCGACTTTACACTGTGATAAGCAGAGCAAGAGTGCAGTGACCAGACAGACATGTCCCTGTGCTCTCTGTTGTTGTAATGTCACGTCTCACTGAGCAAAATGTAAATGAAAAGTAAATGTAAGAGGCTGTCTTTAGGCCAGCTGTGTCCTTTAAAAAGGGCAGGAAGACTAAGGCTAAAGGTAGACACAATCTGGGGAAATCTGGGTTTGTTGTTTTTTGCAGCGGAGTAGGTGTTTACCTGCTGTGTAAACCAACAATATGAATATGAATCTATTAATACTTTACATAATTTGCAAAAAGTACATTTACAACATAGGGGCAACAACCGACAGAGCTTTATTCAGCACTTTTTCTAATTAAGCAGCATAATTCTGGTGCTTATCCTCTGTCTCAGCCTGTGTAATGTTGACTCACATCAACAGTTTTCTCACCTGCTCAACCTTTTGTTAAACACTTACAGTGTCATGCCTCCAAACAACCCAGTAAATCAACACACAGGCCTGAGGAACACACTCGCGTTGTCCACTTAATTTGGAGCTTTTATCTACTTGAAACCTTTCTTTATATTGTCAGCAGCGCTGTTAAGCAATGTCTGTTTTGCAGACAGCGCCATTGTGCTCTTGTAAGAACTTGTTCCCTGATGCTCTGCCTGCTTAAACAAAAGGTCTCATCTGGACTGTAGCCAACGCATCTCAGCAGCTGTTGGCCGTTGCCAGTTGCACGCGTTTTCATGCATCAAAAGGTGCACGCTGTGAAACAGATATTACACTGTAAATGTTCCCTGCTCATACAAATCACATTAAAGATTTTCTTTTTACATTAGGCCTGCATGTGAACATTATGTGCTGTTCTTTGCATTCTAGGGGGCTGTTTTGTTAAGACATTCTGTAATCTGTGTGTTTTTATCAGACTCACACCTAACTGTCCCAGAATGACTTTCAACAATGCTCCGAAAACAGTTTCAGAATCTGAAGTGATAGCAATTCAAAATACCTAAATAGAGTAAAATGTTGAGAAAAAAAGACAAAAAGAAATAGTATGCAGAATGCCTTGTGCTTGCTTTGCATTCTGGTCTATTGAGGCTAAACCGATATCTGTGTCTACAGTTTACAATAGGTATCTTAACTGCCTGACCAGTGTTTACTTTACTTTACTACTTGTGTTGTGTTCCCAAAGTTTACCGACTCATCTCACTTTGTTGCATGTACAGTGGATCTTCACTTGCAATGCAATACACTAGTGCCAAGTATTAACTAAAGCTCAGTCACATCCACTATGAAAAGATGACAGTGACATAAGATGAAAACAAAAAAAACACAACAAGATAAAAAGCAAGTGAGAATATACTTTTGGAAAGATGACAAATTCATTTCAAACTTGTTTTATGATTTATGTTTAATCCTATGCGTGTTCTGTGTTAGGCTGCAAGACAAATTTCCCCTTGGGGACAGTAAAGTTAAAGTTGAAACACAAGCTTATCACAAACGAGTGACTGAAATTTAGAGTGACTTGTCATGAGATCACTGTGTTTGACAGGTTTTCTTGAAAGAGAGGGCAAACAAACAGACACGCAGATATATTCAGCCACGTACACACTCAGGGAGCAGACAGGCAGCAGCTGGCAAAAGGCAACTCCGAACTGTTCCCAACTGTCGTCTCCGATTTCACCACAGTGAAAGGGAAGTTAGACAAGAGGCTGTTGGTCCTGATGTGGACAAGAGTAAGGCTGCTCATATACAGGCACTGTAGGCTCTGAGTTTGGAACATTTGGGATTGGTGTTGAGACCTACATATATTATAATGTAGCAGTCAAGTCCAGACCAAGCATTTCAAAATGACATGCTGAAAGAACAGCCCTCACATCTCTTAGCAGCTCCTCATCCCCTCCTGCTGTGATAAAACAGCAGGAGAAACACTGGGAAAAGGGGCCAGCAGCATAAATTATCTGACATTTTCTGATTTCACCATTTGCTCGCCGGAGAGAAAACAGAGTAATAGCTTTAAATTCAATAAAAATACATCCATATGCTAACCTTTTGTTCTCTCTTGACTCTGCCTAAATGAATAGGATTACAGATGATAGACACATGGATTTTCAGATTTGTATCGTATTGTTTCTACGTGTGACCCTTTTAAATGTATGGATCTTTTACAAATATCATAATTGTCAGAAAAAGCAAGCCAGCTAAATCTTGAAAGACTTATCAAAGAAAGGTAAATATCTTCTAACTCTTTAGTATAGACATTAAAGTAGAAATAGTTTGTCCCAGGAGTTAAAAGAAAACCAAGCCTAAGGCAGCTTTCAGAGAGAATCAGCCGCTGCCTCGATGTTGAACAGCTGATGAACAGTCATCACGGAGACGATGTACCCTCGATGCATTTCCACAAAAAGTTGATTCTGTTTGTGGACACCGCCGCAGCCACAACGCGGTACCCTCGTTCAAATGAATGGGAGAACTGGTGCCCGATTCTGATCTGAATGCAGCCGAAAAGTCTTCAGCCATGCGAGTAGCTCTGTGAGTCTGTAAAAGCTACCGGGCTGGCAGGTTCAATGTATAGACTGTTCACAATCTCAATTTAGAGTTAATATGGCTTTAACATGCTAATGTTGCTAATGAGCATTAAACACAAAGTACAGCTGAGCTTGATGGGAACTGCGTTACTATTTGGTATTTGTACATAAACCAAAGTGTTGGACAAATTCAAGATTTGACCTGATTGATGGTCCTAGATGAAATGTTGTTGGATTATGAAAGTTACTGCAATTCATCCTGTAGGCAATTTAAGTGTTTGAGCTATATATATGTGCCAGTATTCCACTTTCACTATACCGTGGTAACACATTCTGATGGTAACAATCATCATCATCCTCTTGGGACCATGACTGTACAAAATTTCACGATAACCCTGACTAATAGCCATGCAGATGAACCACATAATGATGTTACACTCTGATCTATGCTCCAGCACAACATAATGTCCATAGAAAGAATTAGAATGTGGACAAGGGAAGATATTTATAAGATCTGTACAACAAAACAAGAGGACCCTGCCAAAAGTCATCACGATACCAACTTGTTGCAGATTCAGTATCCAGCCCTGCAGATACTTGGCTCCGTTTACCATCAACTCACCCACATTCAGCTGCACATGCTCACTCAAGTAAAGTTTGACTGAACAGAGTTAGGAAAATACCTACCGAGAGTAAAACCATCTATAATCCTCCCTATTTCTCCTACATTACTATCCTAATCACATTAAATACCTTAATACACTACTTTACTGTACATGCTATTTACTTTTCAGCCTTTCAAAAAGATTAATGCTGAGCAAATATCAGTATGTCGTGGTCCAATGTTCTGTCAACATAACAAGTTCTCTTTTGTGTTGTGCCTGAACAACAAAGCAGCCGTCTGTATAACAAGGTTGTTTGTCAAAAATAGTCGGATTTGCATGAATATCAAAATCCCACCATCAAATCCCATGGAAGGACTGCCGCTGCAACCTCAATCTTATTTTTTTAATGCTCACTATATTGTTGAAAACCGAGGCCTTCGGAGCGTCACACCTCTGTTTGCTTCCTTTTCGAGTGGGTAGTATTGTGAAATCGCCATCTTTATCCAGGAGACTTTTCACGGGCACTAATTCAAAGAGTGTGCGTTTTGACAAAGACACAATATCAAAAGTGTTTTGAGCACTGTGCATGAAAACTGAAGCCGTTCTCAGTGAGTCACAGTCACCATCTCCTTTCTTACATTCGGAAATGTTTAATTATGTCGTATCCTCCGTTAGCCTACGTAGTATAGTATAATACTGAATACCGTTAATGTATTTATTTACCTCAACTGCTGTATTTGAAACAGGCCTTTATTTCTGATTTCTTCTGTTTTAGATCTTATCATATTTTAATGAGAAGCCTCCATGTTTTGCAGTTGATGTTAATGCAGACTTAAAACACTGTCTACGTTTACCTGTTGCCTTGATATGTGTCATTAGTAATAACTAATAGTAATAGTAGTAAAATAACAACCGTGTTTACTCATTAATAATCTGCTGCTGAGTTTTTCTTCTCTAGAAGAAATACTGTTTCATCAGCTAATCATTTCGGGTCACATCAATTTGGCCATTTTCCGAGCTCTATTAAGTTACCATCAATGAAACTGAACACTTCCTGCACTTTCGACAGCTCAGAGGACATACAGTGGTTCCTCTAATGAGCAAGAGAACAGAGCAGAAAAAAAAACTGGGTTCGTGAGAGAAAAGATCTGAGACAAAGAAAAGACAAAAGGGTTCTGTACACCTAAATAGGCTGTGACTGTATACAATGTTCCTGAAAATATTACCAGTTATTTTATGTGACACTAAACTTGGAACCATCAAACACATGAACATGTGAATTAATGTCTCTTTGCTTTGCTTCACCTCTGAGTTCATCCTTATTCAACTTCAGCAAACACTAATGGCAATTTCACCAACAGTGGATTGTGGTCTCTGATAGCACCTTGAATTGCACTTGCTCCGCTCACAATATCCGCTCACAAGTACACCAAATTTAAATACGTGCAAATAGCACCAGAGCACCAAGATGGTATTTGATTGGTGCATTTCACCATTTTGAGAATGACACGATTTCCTTTTGTCTTATTTGTGCTGGTTTAGCTGTCGCAGAATCCGTGCAATCCTTTTGTGAATCGGCTTTTGGGCGTCTGGTTGCTATGGCGGCTGCTCCCTCAGATGCCGAATGAAGCTGCTTTTTTTTTAATAGAAGGCTCCAAGATCATTAGAACATATTACAAAGTGTGCTATGGTGTTTCCACTAAAGGTCAGTGGACACACGGTATGTTTTATTACAGGAGGCAGATGAAATGTGAACAAGGATGCTGCGTGTGTAATGTATGGGCTGACTTTGCAGAATCAATATGGCTGAAGAATCCTGCATTGTGCTTAGTGGGATGAATTGGTGTGCATCTGCACAGCAACCCAACGTAGCGCTTCTACTTCTTCAGATCCCAGATGCAGCACTGAAACTTTGTTTTTAACGTAGGAAATTTAAAAGAAATATGATCAAAGCGCTGCATAATTATCGTGACTAATTAGCTACAAATTAGACTTTACAGGCAACTGCTACCAGTTGGAGTTTTGTTTAAGTTTTTTGCAAGATTAGGCGTTACTGTTAGGGTTAGGGCTGCTTCCCTCCCTATCTGTGTTCCTGATGTCTCCTGTCTGTCTCTCTGTGTTGCTGGCCCATCCAGTAAACATCGCTACAGTGCTTATATACCCGGTGCTTCTTCCCAGTCTTTGCCAGATAGCCCGTTAACCAATGTGGTCTCACCAATCTCCGATTGCCTGCCTTTGTCCCGGCAACTTTAAACTCCTTAGTGTAGGTCAAGCTCCAGAAACCCTGGATCCTACACCAACACAATGCGATAGCATCTTTTTGTCCGAGTTTGCTGTAGACAATGTTGTAAAAGGATTTCTCCAAGCTGAGATAACCCTGGCGACATCACTTGGGTTATTTCTCTCAGAAGAGATAGATAAGATCCTTCAGAGCCACGGAGTTACGCAACAGTTTTGATTGACTGAATAGATCATGACTAATAAATTGACTTTGATACATGAAATCAGTGGAGCTGTTTTGATGTTGTTAATAATATTGATTCAAACTTCACAGAAGAGATGCTGGCAGGTGCGGTACATTGTTAGTCGTAGGTGACTCAATCAATAACTAGCGTAGATGAGCTGTTCAGGCTGCTTCCAAGGCTCCACACAGTCACTACATCCCTTCAGCTATTGATGAAGCATTCAAAGGTGCATAGATAACAACAAAATGCATTGGGGGTGCTGTACAATGACACAAACGCTTTAGTATAGAGAGCATTCATCAGACTTTGTTCTTGTGAAACCTCCATCCTCCATCCACAGCCATCAGAAAGCCTCCAGGAAACAGGTCACCGAACGAAAAGAGAGAGGGAGAAAGAGAGAAATGGGACGGGACATGGGAGGAGGGGGGGTCAGAGGTTGGTAAGAACTGAGCTGTACTGTTCATCTAGAAACCAGCTGCCGGAAGAGCTGCTCAAAGGCAGACAAAAACACTTCCCAGTGCACTTCGCTGGCCCACAGTGACACCTCCCAGACGTCTTCAGCCACTCACACACACACACCATTACAATGCTCGGTGCACTCTATGATCACTGCTGCTTTCGGTTCAGGTCTTACTTATTTATTATTAAGTATTTTACTGGAATAGCTACATTCCTCATACTTTTGTTCTGTATTATACTTATAGTTTTCAATTTTAGAAAAAGATTTAGGTTTATATTTACTGGTTTAAATATTAGCAAAGTAAGAATTTCATTCTGCGCTCATGACAATAAATCTCTCTCTCTCTCGAGCGTGATTGAGAGCTGTCACCCAGGCAACAGTCTGCAGTGCTGCAATGCATGTATGCCTATCTTACCAAAGTAAATTTAGGATGTATATTTTCAGTTTGTATAACATATTTTAATTTAAACTTAAGGTTTCTGCATGTAGTATTTATGGTCATTTTGAGTGGAGCAGGAATCTAACCCAGTGACATCTAAAGCCTTAACACTACATGAAATGATGTGCCAAGGAGGTGAACATTTTCTGCAGTGTAGAGAGGGAACATGGCTGAAATATGTTACCCTGGCAACAGTCTACAGAGGGAATGAAACCAGATCATGGCTTTATGGGCTGCAGACAAAGCTGTGTTATAAATCACTGCCTTTCATAGATAAGTGATAAACATTTTGCTTTCCTTAAGTGTTGCAGGTTCCAGCCTGATGAAGCATGTTCGGTCTTTCATAATCCTTCAACCTAAAGAAATATTTTGGAATTGTGTGAATAGGAATTCAGCTGAGGGCCAATTTAGATGAGAAGAAAAGATGAAAGTCTCAAAATTGTTCTTGTGTCAGAGCCTCAGGGCGGAAACGTCTCTGTCCATTTTCTATTTCTGACGTGTAACGATAAGGAAGCAAAAAGTTAATGAAGAAAGAGTCTGAATATAACCAGAGCGTTCAGAAAGACAGCAACGATTTTGGTTTCAAAGGCATCATTGAGTTGTCCTTGGTTGGGGGTAGAAAGCATGTGAATTTGACATTGTGGGACTGTGGTTCTCAGCCTGTTTCTTACCAACAGTCAACATCTTGTTTTCTTCAATGCTGAAAGGGATTTTCTCTTAACATTATTTGGCATGTGTAGAAATCCCTCACCGGTGTGTTTTGGACCAGTCATGTGTGTCGTTTTGGAAGGCTCTTACAAACCACCTAGTTTGTTTTTATAGATATACAAGGTCAAAATCCAGCCGCACAGCAACTATATCAGTGACAAAATGTGCTCTGGTTGCTCTGACAGAAGGGGTGGTGGCTTTAAGCTGCCTCGCCAACTGGTGACAGATCAGTTTTACATAAAAGCCCCACAGTCCAGAGGCCTTTTCCCTGTGGTGAGAACAGGAGCGTTGGAGAGGGTGAGATATCTAACAGTCAGTTCTGTTAGCTGTGACTGGACTGCTGATGATCATCACCACAGTGACGTGGTTTGCGTGTTTGTCTGTGTGTGTGTGTGTTTGTGATTCATCATTTTGCTGAAGCGCTGGGCCTCTGTTGGTCTTCTTTTAAATATCAGATAGTGTTGTCCGCTGCTGATTTAATGCATGTCCTCTCTGATCACTACAGCTTCATGAAAACCTACTGCAAAAGCCGGCAATTAAACATTTTCTTGCTCGTTTCATTTACTTTTTTTTTGCAAATGCTACATTTGAAGTGTATTTGTAAACTTGTTCTTAGTTATAAAGGACTGAAATACTGAAACTAATAAAAAAATATTATTTTTATGATGATTATTGGGATCTGTAAGTTTTGGGGTCTCATTTGGGACGATCAAATAAATGATCAAGTAAATTTGCAAAGAAAGTGGACACGGAAATGAAAATGTTTGTTACAAGACCAAATAAATCACCAGCGTCCGTCATCAAGGTATCAGACGTATTCTGGATGTTTTATTAGCAGTTAATTTATGCAGGTTTAATCTTTGATCGGTGATGGAGCAGTAATGTAAACAGTGGTGGAGATGCCTTCAGTGCCATGGTGGTGAAAATGAGGTCAGCTAATTGGGACGGCTAAATATATTTCACAGGGTGCACCCTTCCCCCTGGAAGGTGATACACAGTACCAGAGACGCTGCTGCGACAAATTTAACATGCTGGTGATAATGAGGTGATTAGGCCTGTGTGATGACCCCAGAGTGTCTGATGAGCGCTTATACATCTGTGGTACAAATAATGCACGGGAACTGTGGGGAACAACTAATGCAGCTGTTGTAAAGAGCTGAGAATCGTCTCCAGAGTCCGACCATTAATCCAACCAACACTGAAAATCCATTGTGTTTAATGCTGCCCTGCATTCACTGTCATGCACTTAGCAAGTTTTAGTCGGTAATTTAAAAACCTCTTCTCTCAGTATGACTTTGGAGGGATATAGACAGAAAAAGTAGAATTTCTTTCGGGAAAATGAGCTTCTGCTAACCCTATCAACCAAAAGATCTCTTTAGCAAACCCCACGATCTTACAGATATTTTAATGAAAGTCTAAAAACATCAGAACGGCAACTCGACTTCTTCACTAAATGTGAATGTCTCCTTCACTGGGGCATGCAGTGAATTAATGCCCACAAACCTGAAGCATTCTGCGACCAGGCAATTTCAGTCAGGCAAACAGTTTCACCTGAAAACAATTCCACTCGCAGGCAGCGCAAGTAGATATAAAACATATGCAAGCATCGTAGAAAGCTGTTCTCCTAATGTCCTTGTTCTGTTTTCAAATAAAACAACATTTTTAGTAACATTTCACATGCAGCTGAATAAATCTGAAACATACAGTAATGTGCATAGTGATCGTCTGCCCTGCTCTTGTTCTACATATACAGCTTTCTCTTAGGAATACATTTTCTTTTCCAAAGGGCTCATTTCATGTGACATTACTGGTTCACTGACGAAAGAATTAAACAATTTTCCAGAGGAATTCTGAGACCAACCAGCGCAAACACAGCCACACCAGACACACACAGTATATATTATACGCCATGCACAATTGTCTGTAGTTACAATGTTGGGATTACAAGTCCCCAAGTCGACAGTGTGTTTATCTGACTTGAACATTCCCAGATTACGTGAGAACTGCATTTGTGTTTTCATTTTATCTTTTTGAACAGAAAGACAGAAAGGGGTTTATTGGGTCCATACCACGGCTTACAGACGCAGAAGTGAGCAAAAATAAGATTTGTTTCAACAGTTTGCTCAGGGTGCCTAATTAGGGTGACCTCGTCAACACTAGAAGAAAAGACTTACCCAGTCACTTCTTTTCTCTGCGTTTGTAGGGGGATATCTGAGGGCAAATAGTCCCTGATTTCATTGAAAAGCAGTCAGATGTGACAGAGGCTTAATGGCTTTTTTCTACAACCCTCACTGTTTCTTAAAGTTACTTTTTGTGGCTGGCTTTTCTTCCTTAATTAAACATTTCTAAATTCCTTATTGAAGAGACACACGAAGATGTCTCGCCCATTAAAAAACCTCGTGCTCTTCATTCTTTTGCTGTCACATTCCAGAGCCAGCAAAATCCTCCCGGAGCAGTTTAATTTAAATAATATGGTTATAAAGTAACATAGAATGTATGAAAGGTCTTAGTGTCTGTTAAATTCTACATGTGTATACAGTACAGTAATGTGCCTATTCCCCAGGGATGACCACAGTATCTAAATGAAGAGCAAACCCTGAAACCACAAATTAACCATCACTTATCTTACTTTCAGTCCTACAGACACTTTCTCAGTATGTTTGGAGGCAAATCTGTCCATGTTTTAAAATAAATTTTCCTGACACCGAATTTAAATGAAAACCTTGTTGCATAGTTCTCATTTGTTTCAGGCTCAGGTCAGCCAGCTGTTACCCACGAACAAAGTGCCATGACTTGCTTAACATGTGACCTAAGCTCTGCTCTGAGGGATGTTTCCTCACTGAATAGTACAGAATCATTTTCCCATTAGATTGCGACAGTTAGCAGACGACACGCTTTGGGTTCTATTACCTCCCAGTTAGACAAAAGTGAAATTGGATTAGTGAGGTCTGATCTCGCTGTGGCCACATCACTGGCCACTGTCATCTGCTAAAAAGATTAGGAACAGTGCCACAGACTGATGGAGGTGATCAGACTGCTGTTAGCTGTTTGTCTCGGATGACAGCAATGAACATTTAATTGTTTGAGTCGACGGATCGGTAAAGATTTTTGAAGCACATTAGTGCTGGCAGTGGATGAAAGCTGGCCTTGGCCCCGCTTATTTTGGCCCGTTCATGATGAGCTCTGCATGTTTTGAGACTCTGAAGGGGTGAAAGGCAGCAGGGGTTGAACTAGCCTTAAGGATGCACAAGTCTCCTGGTCTCCTAATAATGTAACAATTACATTAGTTTTTGTACCTGGCCACCAGTTTTTCCATCACTTATGGCAAATGGCTAGACTCAGCTGCCATTTCTGTGGAGAAGAGGCCTGAATCGACCGCTTCATCATTGTAGCGGGAACAAAACACTGCGCCATAGTTGCCAAAGTCATCCAAAATGTACCTTATATTTTCTGTTACATGTAACAGAATCATCACACACAATTTTAAGCTTGGTGACTGGATGCACCGAAAATGGAGTAATGGTTAATGTTGTCCCTTGTATTTCCGCACACACAGGCTTGTACATTTGAATTTTTAATCAAAGAATCAAGTCATTTCTGACACAGATGTTCTGACACTGTCATCTCCATCCCAAGCCTTTGAAGTGCTCCACATGTTGCTCTATTTGAGACAGGAGGGATTAGTTTTAGTTTAATCTAAGTCCAAGTGAGTATGTCTTGCAAGAAGGGACAAAGAAGGCGAAGACCGAATCCTGCAGGCTGCTTGATTCATTCGCCAGAGACAAATTTTAATGAGCTGCTGTTAATTTCGACCTGAACTTCACTAATGAAGCTCCTTGGTGCTTAAGAGTACAAGAACGTGGCTGTAAAGAGTACTCGCTATGTGTATGTGTGAAGCATTAAAGCAGGAATTGAATAAACCTTTCCAAAACATCTCCTCTTAAAATAAAGGCTTAAGAACAAAGCTTGTATGTGATCCTGTTGATAACGTTCCTTCATTTCCACGTTGCTAAGACCACAGCAGTTAACTCTTTATGCTGCTCAGCATGTTTGCATTTCATCAACAATGGCTGCCATAGCAGTACAGTATTTACTGCACATCTAGCTAGATAATATCTGATGTATGGACTCCAGTTCCCTATGTCAGCAAGTCCTCCCAATTATATTCTGGAAAAGGAAATGACTCTTTAGTTTAATTATATTGGAGGACACATATGTCCAAGTCAATAAGCCTGACAAACTTACGTTTGATCAATACACATTTACAAGAAACATGCCAATCTGCTGACTCCAGTGCAATGTTTGAGAAGCAGCCTGCAACCTCAGGATTACTTAGACATTCAGCATTCATGTTTACCTTCAGTCCACAGTGACCTTTTCTGATCTGTGCATGGTGAATGTTAGAGGCCAGGAATGGTACTATGCTGTATGTACCTGAGCATGGGGCATGAATTATTGAACAACGACGATTTTACAGTGTCAACAAGATGAGAAAGATTTTACAAATAATCGGACGCAAACATACAGAGTCATTATAAATGCTGGTTGCATACCCTAAAAGGATCCCAACAAAGGCAATCATTTAGTTTTAACGGCCTCCAAAGAATATATGTATTAAGGATGTTATATAATTTACAGTGGACACAGCTACTGCTAATAGATGGCGGTGAAGCAAATCAGCCCTGCCACATATTCTCATCAGAGAAGCCTGGAAAGATTTTCTGCCTGAGCAGAAATCAAACACTAAACAGTACCATTACAGTATACTAACCGGTCATGTTACAGCACAGATGGATATCCTATATAAAGAGTTACTGTGCAGTTTTGGTGAATGCTTGACTCATAGTCAATACTTATTCCCACTGTATCAAAAGGTCATAGGGAAACTCATAAAAGTTTCACATGGTGACTGGCGTAGAGTGGATGTGTTACCGTTGAAAACAAGTGCTCCCCTGACAGAGCTTATGGAAAGCTATCCATTAATCAGCCAAAAGAGAAACTGGAAGAGACATCCCATAATAGTTGTGCGCAGCCCTAATGTGCACTAAAGGATTGCAATAAAAGGTCTTGGATATATACATTACTTTGAGTTATGGTAGAGTGTTGCAAAAGCATCGCAAATAAATGTCAGAAGAGTTTGTCTTCGAAAAAGGAAAAATGTTATTGCTCTGACAAAATAATTCCTGGCATAAAAGAAAAGCTCAACTACATGGAGCCCACTATGCATCAAGGTGTAGAGAATGTGCACTTAACATCGAGCAGCACACCTTAACAAACTTCTTCCCTCTGCTTCAGTCTGTTCACAGTTCTCCAGAGGAGTGTACGCCATTTTCGGGTTCTACGACAAGAAGTCTGTCAACACCATCACGTCATTTTGCGGGACGCTCCACGTCTCCTTCATAACGCCTAGTTTCCCTCTGGATGGGAATCAGCAGTTTATCATCCAGATGAGACCTGATATCAAGGGGCCCCTCCTCAGCCTCATCGAGTACTACAAGTGGGACAAATTTGCCTACCTGTATGACAGTGATCGAGGTAAGACCTTTTTCCTCTTTCGAAAGCATCTTGCCAGCTCTAATTCCCCCAAACCTTTCCACCAATGTTGGCATCATGAAATTACCTTTTCAAAGACAAAAGCTGCAGCTGTTGTCCACTTTTGATGTGTTTCCGTTGGAGGTCGGATTGGAAGAGCATGACAGAGTCTAATGGAATACATGCGGGGCTATAGCTACATATTTACAGCAGGCAATTATTTTTGCCTTTACACGTTACATGTAATGTGTTTTTTTGAGACAAATCCAATCCAAACAAAAAGATTGTGCTCAAACGGCCTCTTTCATCATGAACACCTTTCAGATGCTGCACAGCACAGGTAAATCTAGGTAAAGGGCACTTAGGTCCATGACAAACGACAGCGCCTCCTGTGTTTGAGAGTCTGTTTTATGTAATATCGAGGGGAGGGGAGGCAGTCAGAGTCGTGTTTGACGTACAGTAGAGGTGATGTGCCCTGCAGCTTTGAACTTCCACACTCGTCCTACATAGAGGTGTGATTTGTTTGCATTATGTGTTTGATATGATACAAACATGCATCTGGCTTCACAGCTAAAACTGTGCACCCATTACATTCGTAGACAGAGGAGAAATCTACCTTTCTGTGTGCAAATACTCCTGAAGTCATGACATCTGAACCCGTAAACTGGAAATTAGCTGGGATTCTTCAGATAGCTTGTATGATGTTGAGTTTGTAGTGAAAACGGGAACTCTCATCAGTTTCCTATGATCATTTTTCATTATAAATGAAGTACAGTATATGGTATATACATTATGTGATGTTTCTGCACTCAGTAGCAGCAACAGAAAGCACCCAGAACTGCCCCCCAAAAAAAGGTTTTGGTTCTGCGAGGCAATATTCGACATCCAGTTGTGATATTAAAGCAAGTAATGTTTTCGAGGAGCTAAGATTTCAAAGTGCAATTTAAAAAATATTATTTGTTTGAGATGTTCATAGACTAGTTTGGGGAGGGAGTTCCCAAATGCTGCATTGGTCACCAAAAGCCTTGGTTTAAATACCTGAGACATATTCTAACCAATCAGCCCACAGCAAAGCCACAAGTGGTATCCATGCAAGGTTTTACTTAGTTATCTGATTATCACATCTGATGTTGAACAGTTTGGGGTTTTTATTTCTAAGTAGGTAAGGTTTGTTGAGCATTCACTTTATGTTCTTTTTCAGCTCTGCACTGCTTCACATTCACACCTGGGAGCTACCCCGCCTTATACTGTTGGCTTCTCGGTCAATGGTGCTTTTTTTAGTGAGGAGATAGATACGCCCACAGCCACACAACACAGGCACACACACACACACAGCTGGTTAGTAGGTGCAGTCTGGTCGCAAACCCTCCTGGTTTATCAATCTCTTAGAAATACAGACCTTCCCCAAGACGATGGGGACGAGCTGCTTCACAGTTGGGGCTCGAAATTAACAGAGTGCATACAGAAAGACAACGTTCATTGAAGTGAACACAATGTCAATAATACAGCAATAGTAATGTCCTTTACTTGATGGAATGTGTGAACATTTTTCCCATCAGAAGTAAAAGTGCCTCTAAGCCTGTGCACCTGTAATTGCAATCCTGGATAAGATCACGGATTGATTTTATGTAAGGCGGTCAAAGATGAAAACTGCAATATCCAGACTTACTTCATATTCAAATCTATTCTGTCTCTATTCTTTGATCCCTTTCATCAGCTAGTTTTTCTTTTTCTTTTCAACACTGATGTAAGTCTGGAAACTCTTTTATTTAGCAGATTTTTTTCATCCACTGTATGAATGGTGCTACACACAATACATCCTCTATCAGCCTTAACGTTTTACAGTTTTTTTCCCCCCCCACTCACATCTGGCGTCTGAATATCACACTACACGGCGCTTCAAAATGGCAGACAGCCGAGCGCAAGAGAGCCGTGTCTAAAGTGTAAAGACGGCAACAACAAAAAGGCTCAAAAACACGCGATTGCTGCTTGTGCGTTATCTCGCTTTTGCTGTGTCATGTAACTAATTTCGTAGCGTCGTCTGCGTATTATGATTCGGTGACTTGAAGAACAATGCAATCCTTCAGCACAGACCATCCAGCACAGGAGGGGAAAACTCTCCTGCACATAGTGTTTCATTCTATTTCAACACTGTTACTGCAATGAAAGAACAGAATTACGACCTCAATAGTATCCAGTTACAGTGGATTTTTTTTTTCCTGTCTTATAGGGCTGCTCAGCTTTCAGGTTACGCTTCGAAAAGCCCCTTTATTACTTCCCATTATGAAACGAAAATTATTTTTATTTTCAGCACAAAGGAGGAGTTTTGGGATCACTTTCAAAAAGCACTTTTAGGCTCTTAAACGATACTTGATGATCGTCCAAAGATGGCTTACCTACGAGAACATTTAAATAATACACTGAGTGGCTTAAGGTAACAGGAAGCAAGTCTACTCAGAGAAGTGGAATCACTACTACTTATCTACACTAGTGTTTAGGCTGAATACAGTGGAGTTCCAATGGCTTAGGAGGGATTCAGTGAATTTCTGCTCCGTATTACCTTTAACTCTCTATCGCTTCCCATCACTGAAACTCTCCGACTGCCCTCGCTCTCATCCTTTTTCCACGTGCTCTTCTTCCTTTTCTCCCAGAACCCATTGCTGATCTTCCCAGTCAGCCTTGCTCTGGCTGACAGCAGAGTCGCATAACGTCCCTCTCCAAAATCAGAGGGCAGGCTTCAACCAGCTGCTTTAGTTTGTCCTCATGCTAATGCTAACTCCTGACCTGCCGTCTCTCCCGTACGTCCGCGACGGCACTAAAGGGCCTGTTGTGCATATTTCATCGTTGCATGGCTGTCTAATTAGGTCAGTGTGATCCACTCATTCCCATGGCAACCAAGTGTGGAGAAAGACAGAGAGCGAGAAAGAGAGGGCGAGAGAGATTGTAAGTGACTGAGCTGGTTGGTAAATGATGCAAGGATGTGTGGGGGTGTTCCTCAATCAAAGACTGAGCTGAGGGAGAGGAGGCAATAGAGCTGCCACTGGTTGTGATGAATTCTATTAGCACATTCAGACTAATGGATGAACCAACACCACCGCTGTCAGCTGTTGTCTGTAAGTCAGTTTAGATAATGGATGTACAGTAAGTCTGTGGGTGGATGGGCACTCCAAGCCTTGTCTCACGGAGTACAGATATGTTCTCAGTGACTTTTACAAGTGTGTTTTCTCACCAAAACTTTGATATTTTAGCCAGTTGGCTTAATAGGAAAGGAACGAAGAAAGGGAAAAGGGAAGGAAAGTAAGCGAAAGCAAATTATTCTTTTATAACCTGGGTCTTTGGTCACCATTCCCATTAAAGCAGCCCAGCATCCTTAGGAATTATGTTTGATTCTGCACCTCACAAACCAATGTTCAATGCCAGTGCAGGATTGTGTGCCCTTTTAGTAGTGAGCAGTAGAGCCTTGACAGGTCTATATTAATAAATCTTAATAACTATTTTTTGTAATAGCCTCTATTGTTTTTAGCAGCTAAAAAGGCATTTAATTCGCTCAAGAATTAGTGGAAAGCAAAATGGAGCAACAAGGAGTGTGACTGTCGGGCTTGCATTCATCAGGGGCTCAGAAACACGACTCCAAATGAATGCTAATGTTGCTTCGTATCTGCTGGATGTATAAATAAGTAATTGTTTACTAAAAAACTTTATAATACATTTGATAATACACTTAATATTAACCTTCACCATACCTCAACTATATGGCATTAAACATAAATGTCATCAAATATAATCTTGTGTTTTGCAGAATCTCCCAATATCAACGGTTTTGGCTAGCAATAGGGTTGTAAATAGTTCTGTTAACATTTTACTTATAGGTTTATTGCTGCAGCCGTGACAAAAGCAGCATAGCTGTTTTTCCAAATTGTTCTTGCTTTTACTGACACTGTATGTATCTCTTGTTTTAATTAGCATGTTTCACAATATTTAGGGCCTTTAGACCAGTTAAAATTCCATTTAACAAACTCAAAGAATTCAAAAACCATGGCCATCTGTGAGCGAATGGGTACTCTTCCTTATTTCTAAGGAAATTACCATTTGCACATTCAGGTTCTTCCTCTGATGGCAGCGCTGCATGCAATCACAAAATTCTGCTCTCATATTTTTCAGAAAGAGCCTATAACCACTTACCAATAGATTTAAGTGGTGCTTCAGTTGGCATTATGCAGAAAGTGAACAGGTATACATGGAGGGAGAATGTTGGACCTTTACCACAGTGGGGAAACAATAGCTTGGAGCAAAGAGATTATAGCTAATTTGAAGCTGCAATTGTAAGTATTGAATTGATTTCCTTTATGTAATATTTATGAGTCTATTTGAATAGTTTTGCATCATATGATATCATATATGCTCACACTCATTGAGATGTTCCTGATCAATGAGCATGAGGTTGAGCTTGCACAGCCGCGGCTGCATGTGCGATCACTAGAAGAGAAGAAATCTCCAGATTGGAGAAAGAAAGCCAAATCATTAGAATTGTGTAAAGGCTGGTGGACTGACCTTTTGATGATTTCACTGTGAGGAAAGGAGGGCAGTGCAGTTTCTGGAGCAAAGCTAACGTTAGCTTGTCAGTAAGTCCCTCTAAATTGTTGGCTGTTAAACCACAATGCGTCATAGTATATTTTTACGTGTTAAATACAGTAGATGTAGATGTGACGTTTGGAGATTTTGAAAGGCACATTTTACAGAGCTGGACCAATTGACGCAAGTAATGTAACAAATAATGTATCTAATTACTTGTGCTAATGAGTAATTAATAAAGTAAATACTTATGTACATTAGTTACATAATGTTGCCCAATACTGAAGGTTGCTTACCGCAGGTAAAATGACAAACTCTCTTCAAATCTTCATCTATTTTTTAATTACTGCTTGTGGCTCTTTTCACTCATGTTAGGTCCAGTTCATCGGTTTAACTGAAGAAAAAAACTGTTGCTACGGTTACCATGTGTGGTTTTAGATTTAATAAGGTAATGCACGACAACACAAAGGCTTTGGCACCGCTGACATGACGTTCTGGGGAAACTGCCTCCGTGGAGTGCATTTTGTACTTTTAAATGCAGTTTTTATATTTAAACATATATGTTTATTTGAACTTTTTTTTCGACCTTTGAGTAAACCTTACTCTCTTGCTGTTTTATAGGAGGAACTGTAGCTGTGTAACGGCCTTCCAGCTATGAGTATTAATTTAGAACAGTGATGAGGCTGCTATATCAGAGCCTTCTCAGAAAATTCTGCAAATACCATTCAAAATGGGTGAAAATTACGCAGTATAAAAGCACATTCACGATGACGTTTAGACACACCGACACCCTTTAGAGCCACGTCATACACTGACATGCATGATACAAAGACAGCCACACCCTCACAAAGACACTAATTATGTAAGATTATAATTTAACCTTAAACACCATTAAAGCAGGATTAACATTTACTCAAACATTTTCCCTCTGTCCTTGCTTTATCTTCACTCTATATAACTCTAGATTCTAATTACCTCATTTAATAAGCATTGGTGAAACAGTCAAATTTAACCACCCCATAATGACCTTACTGTAATTATGATGTATAGTTCACTCAAATGAAACTGCAAGCCTCCATTTTCCGCCGCACCATCATAAAACCGCCGTTGTGTCGCATGAAATTGATTACATCTGTAATTCACCTCGAAGTAGCAAGGCGGAATGAAACACTCAACCCTTTTATCAAACCTCTCTCCAGCTGCCTGCTGCAGACCAGGGATCAATATCAGCAGAGAACCTAGATAGAGAGGGTGATAGAATTATAAGTTCAAATTGAGACTGCAGTCTTTGCCTTTAACTGACTGCACATCAGACTGATGGACAGGTGCTACATGTAATAGAATTTCTCAGAGACGACAGCATGTGTTTTTTATTCACTGTATCATTTTGTTTTATTGGTTTTGGGCTAAAGAATAAAACGATTGAATGCATCGGTTGGTACTTTGTAAAACTGATTGTTTTATTATCATTCACCCACTTTTACAAAGAGCAGGGTTGAGTTGCCCCCGGCCGAGCTGAGTGCTTCAACTAAACACATTCAATATTTTTTTTTTTGCTGATGGGAAGTGAGTGAGGGATGAGAGAAGGATAAAGGAGGCCTACACCTTCCCTAATGGCTAAGAGAAGGAGAAGGGTGAGGAATGGGAATCGACAACGACTGAACTGTGTTTGGCAGTTAATTCTAATGGAAGTTTGAACGTCTACAGCTCCATGACAACTCAGCAAACGTCATGTGCAGGTGAAGGCTGTGCACTAACATGGAAAGCCTCAAAGCAAGCGAGTACGTGGACCTTGAGTAGAGACTGTTTTGTCAAAGACTAAATCTCTATTTTTTTTTTTAAATTTAGAGGAAAAACACACCACAAATTGTCTTCAAAAACTCAGTCATAGATCAGCAATATAAAACGTTTGGTGTCTTTTGCTGATGCGGTCAAGTGTACTGTTAGACCCTCCTATGTGTTGGTCAGGTTCATGCCAGACCACCGGTGAATCATCTTGATGAGCTCTTTACATAAGGCATTGAGTCTCTGTCAGACCTCCACAGGGTTTCAATAAGCAGACAGTGAATGCAGCCAATCTGCAACAGAAGAACTACGTTCACCCATGGTCTTGAATAAGTCTTGTCTGCCACGTAATTTGTTGTTTTGTTATGTTGCCATGACTTCCTTTGTTTGTGGGTACATCTAAAGTTTGAATGTAGCTGTGGCCATACAATGAGCCCACAAAAAATGTACTACAGTCATTATTGGAAAGGCAGGTGTAGGGAAATCAGGAATTCACTGCACAGCTTGAGCAGAAAAGGCAACAAAGAGACACTGATACTGTGCAGACATACAATGCATGATGTCTTTTCCTACCCTTCCAATGCGGTAAAGTTTTTTTGGTCCCATTTGTCAGCAGGATATCTCAGTTCTCAACAGTTCTCCAAATATCTTAATTGCCAAAGGACACTATGGATAAATCAGTCAGACGGGTATTAATGATGTTTTAATTCCACTTTTTTCCCATCTTCAGGCCTGACGACGCTGCAGGTTGTTCTTGACACGGCAGCAGAAAGGAAGTGGCAGGTGACAGCCATCAACGTGGGGAACCTGAAAGACGAGAGGAAGGATGAGGCCTACCGCTCACTCTTCCAAGATCTGGAGAACAAGAAAGAGAGGAGGGTGATCCTGGACTGTGAACAGGACAAAGTTAAAGACATCATGGATCAGGTAGAGTGTAGAGTTTTAAGCCGTCTGGCCATAGTGATAAAGCGCAACGTGCTGTAGGCTTCATAGGCATAATGTTCAGTGTCCCATTGGTGAATTTTGTTTCTGAAGCTAGTATAGAAAATTGTATTAGCTTGTGTAATTAGCCTTGGTAGATATAAAATGTTGACCCTCCTAGTGATTTAATTTTTAGACTAATATCTAAAAGACACCACTATACCACAACAAAGATCTGTAACATGTTAGACAATTGTAACCTGAGCTACAGAAATTCATTGAGAACCTACAGTATTAGTGTTATCTTGACATCATTTGGACAGCTTTGTTACAATGTTAGCACATGGGCTTTGGTGTTGTTTTGCTGTCTTTCTTCGATCTGACAGTAAGTGAAATTGTTTATTTCACTGCTAACACCAGACTTGCAAGCGGGTTATGTGAACTGGGATTTGGGTAAAGGAATAGTGTGCTCCTGCCATGTTTTCAGCTGTTGGAACAGTGCAGTCTGCCATCAGGAGACGCTTGCCTTCTTTTAACTTTTCCATTCCAAATACACGTGGCCTCTGGATTTGGTGTTGAAATGGAATTTAAGATAGCGGTGAACACTGGGTGAGGACCGCTGGTTTGACAGTAACTCAAGTAAACCAAATGTTGTCTTTTGTTATGATCCCGTCTTCATTTTCAGGGATAAGTGATTATAAAAGATGAAGGGAATAATAGTTCACTTGCTGCCTGTTCTTCCATCTTCTTGCGCTCAATCACACGCACAACACACGTCATATTTTTTTTTTTTCGAAGATACCCCTGGCTGAATTGTTGCTGATATAACATCTACTGTGCAGTGCCTCAGTATGTTTTAAATTAATTAATTAATTCAAATTAAATTTTTCCCCTTTCCAAAGCTTTTGGATTGCAAATTATTACCATCACATTGACTATTTCTGTGACATTTCTGCTTTTGCTTGACATGTTTGCTTGGCTTGATGTTGCAACCTGCATGCCATATAAACCTAAGAGATTGGACTCAGCCACATGGGATGTTTTAATATGTTTTGCAAAGTTGTTTAATTGATAGAGTGAAATTTTACTTAATTTGGTGGTAAAATATCTAGGATTTTTAAAGACACAGTTGTGTAAGTGATCGTGAAATGGTTTTAGTTGCTTATTGTTTGTATTTTTCATTATTTATGATTTTGTGTTTTGCAGTGTTGCATTAGAACATTAATATCAGGGAACATAATCTATTGATTGTGCTTTCTGGTTCTCAATAATGTGGCTAAATTAGGACCTACTCATAAGTGAGACTATGTTCTTTTTGCTAAATAGTGGCCACTGTGGACAGTATTCAGCCAAGGATGGAAAATAGAAATGATCTTATGTTGTGAAAATAGCATCCGGAAGTGTATAACAAAGTGGAAATTATCAGCAGTATTGTTTTTAAAAGTAAGTGAATGTAGGAAATGCTATTGTCCTTTAATTATACCTGTAGAACAAAAGTAATATTCAGCTGAAATATGTGCATTTGCTGCAACACTTCGAAAAACAACATTGTCACATGAACCTGGCAGTCCAGCAGATGTAGAAAGGCACCATAACAATTACACTAATTGTTCATTTAGGCTGTAAACAAAACTGCAATTAAAGGCAAAACAGATGCACATAAGCAGGTTATTTTTACTCCACCTTTTACCCAAGAGAGAGGCTCATCGATTAGCATTTAAAGCATGCCAACGTCTGTTTAGCAGAATGCTTGAACGAAATCAATGCGCACAGCCTTGGTGCCTGTTTATCGGGGAAAAACAGAGTCTGTTCCGGTGGAAGTTTCCCGCTTCATGTCAAAGACATTTACGTAAGAGATACGAGACATTATTATTCAAATCTGCTTCAAGTAGGGGCCCTGACAGACAGAGGTGCCAGTCAAGCAGCAGGATTAGTTTCAGGTGTGTCATTTCTGTCAGATACTGAAATGGTACATAGCTGAGATATTTGTGTTATTGTCTGCTGTTTTTGCTATTGCTTTACTGATAAGGGAAGTGGATTTAGAACTGGATATCTCTGTCTAGCAGTACTTGCGACTGTGAACATTTCAGTTTTTTTATTCTGTGATAATGTTCCAGGATTGTCAGTCACAATAGTTGATAGTCACCAATTATATTGTCTGAATATAATGGCAGATTTGTGTGGATTGGATATAACTATTGTTACATTTACATCCAACATTTGATTGTCTAATCTATGGTTGTCTATTAAGGATTTACAATGTAGGTTTTGCAAAATAATAGTAGGAGAAAAAGCTTTGAAACAGCGGGAATTCATGTGGTGCGTAAAGTAAAACCTGCATAGAACTTGTTTCAGATACGTTTATTGTGCTTTATATTTGTGTTCTATATTTGTGTGTCTCATAACCCTACAGGTCATCACAATTGGCAGACATGTTAAAGGCTACCACTACATTATAGCCAATCTGGTAAGTTTACCCAACTTCTACAGTTGGATGGTGTTATCACTTTACATGTTTCTAAAATCCCATGTAGAGAGATAACATCTGGCTCTCAATTTGATGTCAATTTTGATGTTTTCAGGGTTTCATTGATGGGGACCTATCCAAAATCCAGTATGGTGGTGCCAACGTGTCGGGCTTTCAGATTGTTGATTTTGACGATCCTTTGGTGTCCAAGTTTGACCAGAGATGGGAGGCCCTAGAAGAAAAGGAGTATCCTGGTGCCGACAATAAAATAAGGGTGAGTTTGAGCACACAAACATACCTGAGTGTGTGTGTGTGTGTGTGAAAATACCTACACACACAAATAAGTTTTCTTTATTTTTCGGGGATTGTTGGTGAAAATTGTCTTTGTAAGCACTTAAATGTGCCCGAGTTGCTCTAATGTTTCTGTAACCTCAAAGTTATGCGGTGTCCATCTACACCCACGTGTACACGCTGTGTTCATTATTAAAGACATTTCTGAGTAAAGATTCTTATGCACAGTTTCAAAAACACACATGCATTTTCCCATGAGCTGACATCTAGGATTTTTATATACAGATCATCTTATGTCATATGCATGCAATGTAAATTAGGATGCTGAGATATTGAATTGAGAAAACAATCCATTTTTTTTACTGCCTATACTAGCCCATTGTTGTAACTGATATATCTGCTCGCTCAGAACTGAACTTGCCTCCCACTCTTTGTCTCCAAACTCAGAGACACAGTAAACTACTCAAATTTGAAATATCAGCCATCGTCAAAAATATTCTCCCACCTTTTATCTGCAAAGGCTCAAGTTCTTTTTATTGCCACACAGCCAGGCTGCTGCAAGTGGTTTTGAGTCTGGGTGAAAAATCACTGTGACATTTACAACATAGTGCAGCACAGAACGGAACATAAATGCAAAAGATAAAAAATAAAAAAGACCACCAGCACCAGACACATAATATGCACTCTAATCAGGACAAGATGCCTAAATACCAGGGAGGATAATGAGCAGGAGGTGTGATGTGTGCGTGGCTCATGTTGGTCATCCTCATTTGTTTGATAGGTGAATTCAAGGCTAGAACTCAGGGTTAAAGCCTCTTCTGTCAACCAATTATTCCATCCCTAAAAAGTTGATGAGGTGAGGTTGTGCTCGAGATCCACTTGACACTTCCAATGTAGTATGCCTCAAACCATTGCAGAGTAATGTTTAGATGCATGGATGCAGAGTCAAGTCATAAAGTAATCTACAGTGGAGCAAAGCCTATCATTTCTGCTGATTGAGATAAACAGATTTTGCCTAAGTGGAATTTCGTTTTCAGTAATGAAAATACATTTTGGTGAAAAAGAACAATGTCTTTTGTCCACTGTTAGATGTTTTGCTTCTCATCTCTCTGGTGTAATTCTGGTATAAAGCAATCCTTGACGAGCTGTGTGGGTAAACCTGGGCATGCTGCACCGTCTGCAGTTTACTGACATCTTTATTTTGTGATGTGTTAGTCTTAAAAGTTCAAATATTTATCTATTTCACTAAAAGACAACATGCAAAGTTGAATCTCTAAAGGTTAAATCTGAGAATACTTTGTCAACATATCCCAAAAGATCAAAACCAACAATGTATGAGTCCATGTCTTGTAGCTTTTAGCAAATGTTGCTCAATCATGAGTGAAATTTTGTGTTTTTGTTGGGGACTATTTTCAGATGCGGATTTGGAGTTGTTGTGATTATTTATGGTAGCAGGACACGTGGGACTCAAACAAAACTCAGTTGCTCGGGAGTAAACAATATCAGGGTTGGCTGAGGGTTAACATTAGGGTTAAGGGTAGGCTGAGGGATTTCTACCTCTCTGATCAACCTATTCCCAACATCTTTTCCCATTGTCTTCCCCTAGTACACATCGGCGCTGACCTACGACGCCGTGCAGGTAATGACGGAGGCCTTCCGCTACCTGCACAAACAGCGCATCGACTTCACCAGGAGGGCCAACAATGGTGACTGCCTGGCCAATCCTGCTGTTCCCTGGGCTCAGGGGGTGGAGATCGAGCGAGCACTGAAACAGGTACCATGCACACACACCCTTTTTCTTGGTGAAGACTTGTTGCTGTGGTAACAGCAGATCTCCCATCGGAAATGCGTAAACACCCACAAAGGCAGAAAGTACTTCACAGAAGATGATTAAAGACTGATGATTTCACCATGCATGTGGCCTCACACAGTTATACTAACAGCTATTCTTCAGAAGAGAAACAGAGGTCTACCCACAGACTGTCCTCTGAGCTTTGGTGCAAGGCAAGATCAGCTTCACTCCTGCTGAGAAATGAAGGCAGCCTTTCCTTTGTTTGAGGTTTTTCTTGGAATAGAAGTCGAAATTGAAGTGATTCTACCCTATAGGTCAAGGGCATCTGCTAACAGATCTCAGTAGAGAGTAGTGGACTTAGTAGGTATTCTTTTTCTTTTTCTTATTCTTTATCTGAAATTACACAATGGGTACTACCTTCAGAATCTGAGGAGATGCTCTCAAAGAAGAAGCTCCTGTCATATATGTGAAACATATACTATGAAGAAAAAATGCCTATGGTGTTGCACCAAGGGTTCAAAGTCATCATCTTGGATTTCAATAAGAGCAATCAACCAACTGACAGGATGCTCAAAGGTTTTTCCTTTTATTTGAATCTCTACCACTCTCACTCATACATCTGAGCTTGGGAAAAGCCCCTGAACTCTTCAGTTTGGAGGCGCGGTGGAGATGGGTGTCAACAACCATACAATTTTTATGTTGATTGACGCGCCGGTAGGTAATGTCCAATAGAACCTCTCCATTATTGTATCAGTAGTGGGCTTTGATGCCATCGTTGGGTACTCAGGAAAAGATGAGTATTATCTGCCTTTGGCCACCGCATGAGGAAAAGACAGGGAGTCACTTGGTCGGGATCAAACATGTCAGATGAAATCCATTAAGCATGTTTGTTAGGCCTCATGGACGCACCCAATTTGGCTTACACTGAATGTAAACCTAGCTGTGTTTAAAAGACAACTCCACAGGGTACCTTTAAGCCCCATTCTGCGCCTTCCTCCTTGGTCCTTTTGTTATTTAAATTGGCTGCCAATAACAGAAGAGAAGGAGAATATTTTTTAAGTGCCTCGACAAACACTGTGTCTATGCTGTGATCTCCTCTCCAATCTGGACACCGATTGTTACCTTATGCTTTGTAGCTTGGCATGAAACCCCATTTGAAGTCATTAGGAATCATGGAGCTAACTTTGTTGAAGAGGAAAGAATAACAGGACACCCATCTCCGCTGTGCCTCATGGTCAATAGATAGAGTTCAGAACTTAAATTGATGAGCTAGGCTGGCAGTTAGTCGGTTGATTGCTCGTATGAAAATCTAAGATGATGACTTCTTTGAGTGCAGTACGTTTTTGGTGATTACCTCACTGCATAACAGTTGGCAGATAAAAATACTATCACAAAATGTTCAGCAATCACCCCCTCCTACCATGCCAACTGTACAATTGTCCGGCAGGGCTGCCAGGGTAGCTCATTACTAAAAGGATAATTAGTGACAGCTAGTGACTGAACATTGTTTTAGCTCTTGAAATTGTTCAGTATGATGAATTACACAATACACAGCAGTCTTAGTGTACAAGCCAGTTTGGAGATGCCATGTTGTAACAGTTTGATTATCTGTCTGGAAGGTTCGCGTGGAAGGCCTGACAGGAAACATCCAGTTTGATCAACATGGCAAGCGAGTCAATTACTCAGTGAATATCATGGAATTAAAGACTAACGGTCCGGTAAAGGTAAGCATCTGGGTGGTCTCCTTCTCTACGAATAAAGTTAAATACATATGTAATTCAATATAACAGCTTTTTTTTTATCTTGTGGATGGTTTGAATTTGAGGGTCTGATTATGTAAAGCAGCCCCCTTAGCACTCATGACTAATAATACACAGGTTGCTTTCATGGATATTGCTCTTTTTTTTCTCGCTCAACAGATTGGATACTGGAATGAAGTTGACAAAATGGCTGTCACCAAATCCGATGTCTTTGCAAACGACACAACCGGAATGGAAAACAAAACTGTTATTGTCACCACCATCTTGGTAAATATTATAATATATGACTGCATAACTAACTGTAAACTGCTTTATTTGCCTTTCCGGTGTCGCCCGTCCTGTGTTAAGTATCTGGGGAAACAGTTCCTCCTGGTCCAATATTGTTGTGGCATCTTTAATATCACATTTTCCATAAAGGAAAGGACAGTTATTTATTTCTGTAGCACTTTACTTCGTCACCAGACCACTAATTTCTTACTACAAGGATGTGCTTTGTTTAAGACCAGTACCCTCTTGTATTCACAATGACCTGTCGCCCTGATGGGAAACCCTTTCTTTGAAGCTGCTTTTTACATTGTCATTCAAACCTCTTGTTCTGAGCAACGTTTTTCTGTTTCTGTCCTCCAGGAAGCTCCGTATGTAATGCTGAAAAAGAACGCCGACCTTTTTGTAGACAATGAGCGCTACGAGGGTTACTGTGTAGATCTGGCTGCGGAGATAGCAAAGCACTGTGGCTTCAAATATCAACTGAAAATAGTGGGGGATGGGAAATATGGAGCCAGAGATGCAGAGACCAAAATCTGGAACGGGATGGTTGGAGAGTTAGTGTATGGGGTGAGTTATCTTAAACAAGAGGTAACTTAAGTCATTGATTAACACCACATGCCATTTATTCTGGTTACTTCATTTTTAAGGGTTATTTTATTGCAAACCTCAATACAATGCGTGTTATGCAGAATGGATTTGTAGCGTTTAAGAAGTTAAGACATAAAATTAATTCCCAATAAATAAGTGCATTTAATAACATTTGTCCTGTTTTGTCTGCTTTGTCCTTTGGTTTGATAGAAAGCAGACATTGCAGTGGCTCCTCTGACCATCACTTTGGTACGAGAGGAGGTGATTGACTTCTCCAAGCCGTTCATGTCTCTGGGAATCTCTATCATGATAAAAAAGCCTCAAAAATCCAAACCAGGGGTCTTCTCTTTCCTGGACCCGCTAGCCTATGAGATCTGGATGTGCATCGTTTTTGCCTACATCGGCGTCAGCGTGGTGCTGTTCCTCGTCAGCCGCTTCAGCCCATATGAGTGGCACACCGAAGAGTACGAGGATGGGCAGATACAGACCAATGAGTCGACTAACGAGTTTGGCATCTTCAACAGCCTGTGGTTCTCCCTTGGAGCGTTTATGCGCCAAGGCTGCGATATCTCACCTAGGTAGGTCAGAAAAATCAACCACTGCCGTGTTTTTTTCAGTTTAAAAACCCAAAAATAACTGGTGACTTCATGCATTTATAACTCGGAATCTCTGTGTGCCTGATGATGTGAGGTGTGTCAGCACAATCAGGAGACAGTGTTATATATATATATATTATATTGTTATATGTTGCAAGGCTGTGCTTCCTCTATTTATAATATTTGTTGAGCTTGTTTGTTTCTTGGGGGCATGATATTAAACCCTAGACAGAACCTCAACATATTACCTTTAAGTATGGATTTACTGTTATTGGACACTGCAAAGGGTGATTCGTCTTCGCCACAAGTCATTGTCCGCTGTGATGATATTGGGATCGGGAACAGTTTCTGTAGACCACTGCAATGAAAGCGGTCATCGAAGTGTGTCAGAATT
>JAVQJF010064461.1:0-27500 GCA_036023855.1 Gadopsis marmoratus | reverse complement strand
CAGAATTCACAGAATTTTGCAACTTATAAGGAAGGTTACAACGTATATGGGATCGAAAGTGTAAAAATTTAGGGGGTAGGGAACGAGGTTTTCATAAATTCCCCCCAAATGCACGCTTTTTGGCTCCATCCGTTCCATCCTTCAGTGTTAGTGAATGAAGAGGTTGGCCAAAGGATCGTATGTACTGGTGATTTATGATTTAATGAGAGAGAGAGAGAGAGAGATATCCCCCTTTTTTAATGCTTAAAATTGTGTTTGTCCATTTAAGTTTCCTTGCTATTTGAAACCATTTTCATGTATGACTGTTGATGGCCATGCTTGTTAATACCTCTGTCCTAGTAACACATTTCAACAATAATGCTTGCAATGACCCTGCATAAGCCTTTACATGATCATTTGAATCTTTCATTGTGTACTCATGGACGTCATATTTAGTTCTCATCTACATTCTCATGTTTTGAACATTTTATAATCTTTTAAGCTTACAGATGTGGCGATACTCTAACCCTAACATGTTGCTTCCTTGTTTGTGTATGAATTCTTGTGCGTGTGTGTGTGTGTGAATGTGTTAATGTCTGCTTGTGTCTGCGTGTCCACTGCGTGTGACTTTGTGTGTTTAGATGACCTTTGGGGATGCCATGAGGAACAAAGCAAGACTTTCCGTCACTGGGAGTACTGGGGAGAATGGTCGGGTGATGACTCCAGAGTTTCCTAAAGCTGTCCACGCTGTCCCTTATGTGAGACCTGACATGGGACTAAACGTCAGCCTGACAGATCTGTCCTGATCAATGAGAAACTTCTGAGTGCCTTACAATGGTTTCAATTGAGTGATTTTTTTTTTGTTCTTCCCTCTCTCCCCTTCTGTTCCGGCGCTTTTTCTGTCTCTTGTCTGGTGAAAAAGGAAAGGTAGGAGATGGAGGCTTCATTTTGTCTCTCACAAAGACTTGTATTGTTGCGCTCTGTCGCTATTTCTCACCGTAAAAAACGCCTCCCTCTCTGGGTGGAATTACATCTCGGAATATAAAAAAGGGAGCCTCTTTTGTTTCTGAACTGATGACACCATGCTTTCCTAACTGTCTGGACTGGACTGAGATGGGGACGAGGGCAGCGGCTGCTTCTGGGAGTCAAAGTGTCAGTAATCTGAAATGTGTGCGTGTATGTGTGTGAAGAGCGCGAGTGTGTGTGCGCGTGAGGAGCGTGGGGGTGTGTGCCGTCGGAGGAAGATGTCGCACTGTTTCTGTAGCCACCACCGCCAAACAGGAGTTTCAAGCACACTTGATATCATCTGCATTAAGATGTGAAATTGTTTTTTTTTTTTCTAAGAAAATCTAAGAAAAAAGGTTACTTGAAAAAAAAAATATTTTTATGTATTTTCACAAAACAGCTTTTAAATAAACTTGCTTACATACTGGTTGGATATAAACATCTTAATGTGTGTGCTAAAGAAAGAAAAAATACTAAACAGCTTCTAGTTCCATATTTTTAAAGCCAAATACATTGCATATGGGGGATGAGATGTTGACATCATGTAATTAATTCCTATTCTAAACTTTCCTGTATATTTTATTCTTTAACATTTGGTGTTGATATGAAGTATATGTCAATGCTTGACATTTGGAATCAATCCTTCTATGTTTTTTCTTCTTAAAGAGTTGGTGCAGCGATTTTTGCTTCATACTTTTGTCTCTTTGTTTGCTTCGGTGCTTTTGTTGTTTGTATTCTTCTGACAAGGACCAGAGTTGCTCTGCTTTCAAGAGGAATGGAACCTGTTTACACGCCATGAATGCAAAAAAAAACTACAAAAAAAAAAAAAAACTACAAAAAATAGTATAGTATGGTATTATCGCATCACATTTTGAAGTGACATCAAAAAGAGGCATCAACATCCACATGGTTTACGTGGTGGTTGAAAATGACAAATAAGTAAGAGTGCCAAATTCTAGTGCCAGTAGATATGAATATAGTCTTAATATAATCAATCACTGTCATCTCAGTGAATGTAAATGATACATTCTGTGACCTTTGTAACTAGATGTACAGTTGGTGGCAATGACAGTGCTAATACAATAGCCTTTTGCTTTGTTTTCAAGTCTCCATGTATTTTGCATTGATCTGACAATGAATTAGCACCAGTTGCATGTTGTTGCCGCAAATACGACATACGTTTATTTCATTACAGCCAAACATGCATTTTCATTTTAATGTTGAAGTTGTGAGGTTAACTGTTTGAAATTTGAAATACAATGGTAGACATATATATATATATATATATATATATATATATATACACATACATACAATATATACATATATTTTATATAAAAAGTTTAAACATGACAAATTATAGCCCCTCTTCATTACAGCGTCAAAGCTACTCTGACTCCACGGAATATGAAATTGAGTTACTTATTCAGAAAATATGGTATTTTTTTTTCAGTTATGCAGTCTTACGATATGTACAGACAAGCACTTCTAATTATAGGACACCTTCTATTTTATCTTCTTTTCTGACATCGACCTATGAAGAGTCCTCCGCTGCAACAGAAAGGGAGGTGAACTGTACTATTGTTATCACTGTTGTTTTTGTAATCAACAATAGAAACATATACCGTAGTTGCTTATCAATTTCATTGCATATTCAGGCTATTCTCACTGACATTTTGTATATGGAATGTGTGCTAACTTGTTTATTTTTTGGGACTCTTTCTAAATAAAAGTGGCTGATCTCTTGTTATCTCTCGGTGTGCGTCTGTTTATTTAGGATGAGTTGCAGGTTATTCTGAGTAAAGCATTGCGGATCAAATGCAATGGGTTTGTTTAACCCTGGCAATTACACATCATCTTAAATGGACAGAAATGTTTAAATAAAAAATATGGTTTGTTAACTTAGTTAAATGCAATCAAATGTTAGTTCTGTCTGTCTTTCAGACAATCCTGAGCAATGAGTGCCAGTCTTAAGAGTAGAAGATGATGAGGTGACAGAAGTAATCAGTTTATCAAAAGAATTTACAAGATTAATAATTTCTTTAATTATTATGCCAGTATTTAAGTACAGCGCCTATAACTGCCATTCAAATTCACACAGAGCAGAGGTTGATTAGACCTCTGCTCAGCTAAGTGAAAACACCTGTGTAGGTGTGCCGGCGTTTCACATGATGAAGGTAAAGTAAAGAGGGTTACAGAATATTATCACATTAAGAATCGGTCTTTTTGTAAATACAGGTTTTTGTCCACCAACAGCACAATGGTAACTCAAGATTAAGCCTTTGTGGATTGTGGAGGGTTACAGTCCATGGAAGAGAATAAATGTTATGAATGTTATGAATGTAAAGCAGTAAAATGATGAGTCCACCCACCTTCTGCTGAGTGGTAATAAAGGGCTTCCCTCTGCTCCATATAGATAATCCCTCTTTCTCCCAATTTCTCCCAGGTCTAGAAAATGACCAAATGTTTTTCTGGATGTCAAATTGACTGTCTATTTCTTCAGTACTCAGTCAAGAGTACTGGCTTAAAGGTTCATCACTGTAGTTAATATTCTTTGAACAGCAAACAGAAAAACTGCCCTGTGCTTTTCAATGCGTGTTTTATATGCAAGAGGCGGAAAAAGAGGCGGATAAGAGGTAGATTGTTCGACATTTCTATGCATAAATAGGTTCTTCGCTTTTGCAATTGGGAAAAGGTGAGCTGAACTGTAGCTACGTAATGTAACATTTACCCAAAATCTATACTTGAACCGATTTCAACTGATCCACTAGGTTTCTACAAAGTAATCTTTAGCTTCCACTCCCTGTTAGTGGTGTATAAGAGAGAAACTTGAATAAAAAAACAGCACAATAGGGTGCCTCTTACCAAATATGGTATTGTAATCATTGGAAGTCATTGTTAACTTCTTTGCATGCTTTTTTATGTGGACAGGCTTGTTTGATGCGTTTTCTTAAGGAACCACATCTTTGTAGGGGCAGCGGCTCAGATCATATTTTAAAGTAAGGATTCAACCGGGAGAGTTTGACTGCACGTCCATCCAAGCTGTGAAAGTGCTCCAACTGCCAGTCACCTAATATTGTCTATGCAAATGAACCAGACTTAACCCTTTCAAATCCTGGAGGCCCAAAAACAAGCCCTCCGTTAGTGTTTGGATAAACATTAAGATGGGCAAAGTGCATGGTATCAACTACCTTAAATGTATAAATAAAAACCTAAAAATGTATTATTGCTGTTGCACAGGTTAGGTAGCATTTTCTACTATTGTCCTCTCCCACTCCATCTTTTTCATCCACTTTCTGCTCACTCTTGTCACACACAGGAGGAAACCTGCTTCATGTCTGTGCAGTCAAATATGATGGAAGCCATGTGCACGTGGTCCTATTGCTACTGTGGTCCTACTGTTTCATCCCAGATTTTCAAACTTTGATGTCATTACATACATTACACAGTAGAGCGTGATTATGTGATGTGTTGGACGGCAGGAACAGGATGGAGGACGGCATCTTGAAGAGAGAGGCAACGCAAACGCTACGACTTTCTAAAAAAGCCGCTCCTCGCTCCGGGCAGAAATCACACGCTCCTCCCCACATACTCCACTCACATATCCTGATATAAACGCCAGGGTGGAGGAGAGGAGTTGCACACCATCTGGCGCTGAATTGGATCAGATGGCTCATGGCTACTGGACACATCTGGTCAGCTCAAACATACTGTATAGTGAGGGTTTTGCCTGGTGGACGACTCTTTGGATTGAATTCCGGTCTAACCTCCAACAGTGTTTTTGTGTTTGCTTTTGTTGACATGCATTTGGGAGAAAAACTGGTTTACCTCCGTTTTGTTTTGTTTCTTTGCATGAAAGAGCCATGGCAATAAGGAAATATCAGACATGGGCATTATGGCACCCACAGAACAAAGATATTAAAGGCCTTCCTAACAAGATTGGGGACTTGGGGGGCTATCTCACATATACGTTACAGTTAGAGTTATGATATTCAAGAGTATTTATGCTAATGGGTTGCTATTAACCCAAGTGCACATTACCGGCAGTCAACATATTTTACAGCAAAAAAGAGCATGACAACAGATACAGTATATATACCAATTAACGTTAAAGCTAGATATATTTAAGATATGTCCAAAGATCAATATAGTTTGATAGGCATTTGGGACTTTCCAAATGAGAAAAGGACAGAAAGTGATTAGCATGAATATGAAACCATCTCATAAAATTAAATTAAATGAGAAAAGTAGGTAAAGTGAAATTTGTAAGACGTTTTGACGCACTACAAGTTATTGAAGAATTAAGACTTATATTGTATGTCTTCTTGATCCTCGTTCGTTTAATGATGGAAGGATTTAGTTGCGCAAATTAGATATGCACAGTTTGAAAGGCAGACATATGCTTGTGTCAGGAACGGTAGGGTGTGGAGGAGGGAAAGAGGGACCCAGACGCTTACTGCGGGAACGAGCAGGCTTTAATGCAGAACAACCACGCATGCAACAGACTACACAGACATAGACAATGACGCCACAGAGAACCAAGGGACAGAACACACTTAAATACACTAACGAGGGGATGGACGACAGGTGAACATGAGGGAACAGGTGAAAGCAATGCAACATTCAGGGAAACACGAGGGTGACTGAGACAGGACTCACTCGGAAATCACGGGACAGGCAACAGAAAACAGGAAACACGGTCAGTCACACAGACGGGGCATCATATATGCTCTTCAAACACGGCCTGGTGAATACAAATATAAACACATCTTATTATTTCAGCTGTATATACAGTACCTTCCCTTGTATTTGCAATTAATAATTTAGTCCCTTTCCTAATTATCACACGGTATTGCTGCTTGAGATTCAAGCACAATAAAGACATTTGTATAACCTTAATTGGTTTTCCTTGGAGTCCACCTTTTTGAAAATTTAGCCTTTGCTTTAAGACCAATGAATTCTTAAAGGTTGGGCCTGTCCTATGGCTACATTGCAAATATTTTGCTCCTTTATGAAAGTAGCTGCAGCCTTAGATTTCTTGCCATGTACTGCTTTGAAGTGTTTAGAGGTGCCAGAGTGATATTATCAGCACTAATGTCTACAAATATTATGAATATGCATGTTGTTGATGTCTGACTTTAGAAAGGGAACCAATACAACTTTGCTTTTCTTCTATGTGGAAATGACTTCTTGAAGTTACATCCCCCAGGAGCAATGCTATCATTCCACCAATCAGTCTCACCTCCTTTGTGTAATCAACTGTGCTTATGGGTCATTAGTTCACCCAATCACAGCACGGAGGGATGGTTACCCAAAATGAATCTTCACCCATGTGAGCAATCAGCCTGAGATGCGCCAGTCTCTCTCGCTCTTCCGCCAGCATTTCACGTTGCTAGTTGTCAATATTCTGATAGGATCCTCTCTGGGCTGAAGCTAATGATGACAGAAGGTACACAGGGAATGACCTGAATCTGGCACCTCGTATAGGAAACGTCAATAGCACAGCCAGGCCAATGTTTCATCTCCAGGTTTATAAACTAAGCCTGACTCTGTGCCTTGGCTGCATTAAAAGGCAGCAATGGCACATAAATGTTCACGCAGCAATGATGGTGCAAATTTAAGATGCAAAAGTCTTTTGCAATCAGACGTGGCTACAAATTCATTACCGCATGGTCATACTCACATCATATGTCCAAAGCACTGAATCACTGAAACCCTGCTTTCAAATTGACTGAATTCAATTATGAGCAATATATTTGGTGTCATGTATTTTCTTTTTCATCTGTTTTATCTCTCCTTTAATCAACTACATTTTCAGTGGCATTTGTGATTTGTCTAGCAGCTTATCAGTCGATCAGCCAGCTAAAGTTAATGAAGGTGACGCCTCACCTAAATGTCACCAGAATGAAGAGGTGATATTGACTGGTTTACCCACTTAAGAAGCTAATGGACGATGGGACATATTATGAATATGAAGTGTCTCAAAATGTATTCATTTTCAAAACAGAAATGACACCAGTAGCTCTGCCATCTAAAACAGCAGCTCAGGTTTACTGTCACAGGGGATGAAAGGCAGAGGATGGCGGCGTCCAGGCCTCTTGCACAAACTAGCACCTGAGCTAGTAAGACAGCAATGCTAATACAGGATCAGACTAATTTACATCACAATGATGAAGATGGCCATGGACAGGGATTTGTTTGTGCCTCGCTAAAGGAAAGCAGCAAAAGGATGTTTACTACCACAGAGCAAGATTAGGAATGTATGGTGGCCCTGAAGGTCAAAAGACAACAACATTTGGCAAATAAACAACGACATTTGACAACAACATTTCAGATTACAGAAATGGAGGAACACTTCATGTTTGTGATTGGACCGAACCCAAGTAAATTCAGGATTTATTCAATGGATGTGTTATGTGGGACGGTGCTAGATTGGATCAAGCGGAGGAACGCTCTAAACTCTACAATGCTGTGATTGGTTGTTCCGCTGTCAGGCAACTGATGACACTCTGGGCATGTTTAAGGCCAGTTCAGGCCAAAGATTCATGACGATACAAAAACTGTTTTAGAACCTTGCAGGGAAAAGTTGCAGCAGTGTGATCTGGACCATCTCAGAAGCCTAAACTTTTCCCTGCAATGTTCTAAAACAGTTTCTCCACTTGATCTAGTCATTGAATAAACTCTGAATTGACCTGGGTTCAGTCTCGTCACAAACAAGAAGTGTTGTCCCTCCCTTATCGTAAAGGGAAAATGACGTCGTGTTTTCTGAAATATTATTGTGTTTTGTGAAATATTAATATGTTTTGTGAAATGTTGTTGTGTTTTGACCGTCAAGGCCACCATACACATGCCTTACTTTTAAGTGTCCTCTTGGGGAATTAATTATTTTTTGATAAATAATTCACACATAATTGTCTAACGTAATTAATTGCAACTGGTTTCACCTTAGGGATCAATAGGATTAATTTTATCGCATTGAAGTAGCCTGGAGATGTGAAATTATTTGTTTAATCTCAAATTAAGATGTTACGATTTTGTCAAAATAAGTGTTCATATTGTACTTGCATTCTCGTGGCATTAGATAATATGACCTGTGGCCTTTGAGACAGGACAGAGCAGGAGTAGTTCCGCTGGTGTATTTTACTGATGCACTAGCAATTTCTATTGGTCTGACAGTAAAATTATAATTATAATTTTATACAGCATATTTACAAAGATTATTATCATTGGTTACAATAATAAGTCCGTAGAGTAAAATGCATTCTCCTGCTAGCCAATCAATTGTCTTGTCAGGAAGAATATGCACACTAATGCATACCATGCACTTATCCTGTACTGAAATACAGAAAAAAAACTCAGATTTTCACAAATTTTAGGAAAAATGTCATACATAATATGCATACTATCATGTCTTAATAACATAATAAGACAAAGAAGAAGAAAAAGAAAAAGGAAATTTCTGATGCTGCCAAGGTGGTGGGTGGTGTTATATGCTGTAAAACAGTTTTCCTCTGGCTGGGTTGTCATGGCAACAGTGTTAGCTGGGTTTCTCATGTTCCAGTACAGCGTGTCATCCCTCTAGCGGGGGGAGGGGCTGCCCTCCTATGCATACCACCATTTTAAGTCAATTCATGAGAATAAAACAAACAGCTGTTGTGTTTTTATCTGCAGAGTGAGGATATAATCATGTGTGATTCTGGGATAGAGTGACTGTGAGGGGTGCTTAAAAATGAACCGAAAGATTCTCTCCTGAACGAGGTTGAATGCATTTCCATGGTAACGGACCATGGCAAGCTGATGTTCTGTTGTTTTCCATTGCTTCAAGCACCTTGAAGGTGTGCGCGTAGCTTTTAGGTGGCATTTATTTTGCAAATGTCACAGATGCAACTTAGCAGATGCAGCAGCTGTGTTTAATAGCAGTGACATTCAAAATAAAGCAAAATAAAGATTTGCACTTTGATCACATTTGGTTAATTTATGAGCTTCCTTTGTGGTGTGGCAGGTTAAGTGCTGTGTTGTAATCAATCAGATGTCTGTGTGTGTGTCCAGAGATCCTTCTTCATTTCTGTTTTCCCAGACTGAGACTAATTGGGTAACGTTCAAGCCAGCAACACAAACGAATCAAAAACAGCAGTCACAAACAAACGATTCTATCTTTTCTCACCGTTTATTGGTGGAGAATGTTTCCCACTCGCCTTCAATTTGTTCGCACAATTCATGCTCACTTGCTTGACATTGCTGGCTGAGCAATAAACCAATGCTCTGTCTCATAACATATACAGAATATGATATATGACGATATACAGAGGAAGACCCTCCTTGGACGCAGCTGTGAGCCCTCAAGAAAATGGATCATACCAACAGATGCAAGAGAAATGTACTATATGGATATGTACCCTGGATGTAATATTTCTTTCTATTCTTCTGAACCTATGTGATAAACCTTTTATGAATCAATAAATTGATTCACACTCCTATTCTCTAATTCTTACGGTCCTCTTTTTAGGTTAAACTTCACTGATGCTTCAAATAGAAATAGAAACCAATAAAGTTCTGAAAATGCAAACAATGGCCCAAAAAATACATTTACATCCCTCTTTTGTGTAAAAGAAGTGTAGATGAAAATAAATATTTAGCATATTGCTGATATTTTTGAGAGTCATCGTTAGGTGTAAGGTTGTCATTTGCAATGGATATGTCTAAATATCGAACACAGAAAACAGGCAGCAAAAACATCAAATACTCTACGGGTCAAAATAGACTCCTAATTCCGCAAAATGCCACCATGAGTTGATGCACTATAAATGATATACGATGGAAGCTTCGAAATAATGATGACTGTGATAGGAAATCTGTAAACAACATTGCATCTCGTCTGACGAAGGACAAATTATGCAGCAGATGTTCGGGGTGTGTCACAGTGAGTCGCAATCTGTGCCAAAATGTCTTGAGCTGTAAAAGTCAGTCCCTTGCTATTTCCAGTCCGCCTTTATTGAAAACAATAATTCCTACTGATAATGACCTGCAGTTTGAACTGTGGTTTGTTTTTTTACAGATTGTTGTATGAAATGTTTCTGTCACTGATGCTGTGTTCACGTGAAGGTTTCCCCTCCAAAAACAAAAATAATTTCAGTGGGAAATGAACCAAATGAAATCCAGAGATCTAAGGCATTAGCTTCAGTGAGCGTTTAGAGAACTGACTCATTTGATTTCCAAAGGAAGAATCCACTTTCAGACAGACACCTACTGCTTCCCATTGTCTTTTTTGCCGGTGGACCTGGCATCGTCAGTGACGTCAGGGGAAATGGACCTCTCGTCTGGGAAGATGGATCTTCCATGTCCACTTAAGATCACCAAGATTAAATCTTCCATTACACTGGCTTTCCCTGATTTATGTAGCCTATGTAGATTGCAATCCTATTCACATGGGCAACCTGCCTTTCAGCAATGCATGAGCAAAGGCTCACACTGCTTCTGATCAGCAGGTGAGTGTGTGTGCATGTGACAAAAACAGGGGAGGAACTGGATGCATGTTTATGTGTGTGTTTGCTTTGGTACATCTATCTTTGTGAAGACCACTTTGAGTTTTAAGCCAGAGTGAGCAAGATTTTTAAAAGCGAAGGCACTTTGGCCATTACTCACTGTTCAGTAGGCTTGTTCTGGGTCAAGACTCAGTTTTAGGGTTAAGGCTACAATTAGGTTTAGATTAGGTTTAAGCTAATGGGATAGACATGGTGGTTGAGGTTAGCGTTATGGCTCCATCACACCAGAAAGTGGCACAATGATATTTATCCATGCATGTGACTGACAGGGTGTACCTTGCCAGTGGGCTGGGATTGGACCCCTGCAACCCTCTCAGTATTTGCATATGTAATGGATGAATGTTAGCTTGATTGTTAATTAGTCAATACCTTTACACGGTTTAGTTTTTGTTCTCGTCTCATAAATGTGAAAACCATTCCTTTTTTGTGGAGTAGTTTATACTCCAACACAGAATGATAGCTCCTTCATTTTAGAATCTCTGGCCATCCGTTTCTCCACAGATCAACACTGTCAAGACACTGGTCAACAATGCAAATTTGCATGTGAAAGTTCACCAACTATACCACAGAAACTTGCCATTTAAACTGCTGGTGTTATCGGGGCAGGAGTACATTATGTCAATGATGGTACCTTGTGTGTATCTCCTTGTGTGTATCCCCAGGTGAGCGTAAATTGACAGTGTTTCCATGGATGTACACCCAGTTGTACAGTCTCCTCACCAGGATTCCATCTCTGTATGCACCATAATAAACACCTTCTCAGAGGGAGGCCCATTGATTTTCCTTCAAGAGGATCAAATTCATTCAGGGAGGAAGCCTGCATGCAGCCATGAAGTATTTCCAGGGAACATACCAATTGGACGCTCTGTGATGGAGTGGTTAGATACAATTGAAGAGTTAATTTGCAAAAACAGATATTGCCATTTTTATTTTTTTTCCCAAATCATGAATTTTTGTGCTCTCCAGGGAATATCAATCAAACTGGTGCTAGGTTGTTTTAGTAAGATATGTCAACATTTTTACATTTCCATAAATCATGTTTATATTTATTGTGCACTCAACGGATTATCAATTAAACTAATTTATTCATGTTAAGAAGGAGGTTTGTCTGCTTTTGCTAATTAACTCTTCAGCTCTTATCTAATTGTGCTGTGTTAAACTGCTGGGAATACTTCCTCGCTGCACTTGTATAAATATTGTGTAGAATTAATTGAAAAACATTGTTCGGGCTAAATAAGACAAAGATTTAAATGGAAAATCCTGAAGGCATGTTAGTGGGCTTTCCAAATAACAGAGGTATATCCATGTAAACATGTGAAAAACACAAGTAATCTGGCCTTTAAATGTTCAAACCCAAGCACTGACTGTGGGTAGGTATATGTGAGCAATTCTTGTAATCATTAGAGATCATTATGAATCATCATTCCCTGGTAATCTACAGTTACACAGCCTGAGAGGCCTACTTGGTGTTAACGCATTTGCAAGGAAACTGGATTGTTGAGGTTGTGGTTGGAATTCAATTGACACGGAATGTTCCTATGTTCCCTTAAGTAATGCAGGAATCGGTTGCATTTACTGTGATCACCAGATTGCACATTCCTTGAAGGACTCATAAACTGTTGCAGAAAATTCTGTATTGAGCATTGATATAAAATATTATTGTATCCTTTAATTATGCCAACCAGTCCAGTAAAGATTACACGTGGTGGCACAGATAAGTCACAAACCTACAGGTGGCAGTCAAATCAATGTCAAAATGGAAAACAAGAGAAACATTTGTTGGGCACAAATCCACCCATTTAATCAAACATCCACCCTCAGCTCCGGCCTACACTGGCCACCTCTGAAGACACAGCTGGGAATAAGAAAGGAGACAGGTCAAACAATATAAATTAAAAGACTGGGGGTGGGGTCGCAAAGCCCTGTAGACTAATCACTCATAAATTGCTTGTCAGCCCCTCCAGCAACATACCGGTACCAACCACCTGGAGTTTCACAGCTGGATTAACGGTTTCTGCTGTACTCAGCAGGACATCTGTATAACATGGTTCCTTTCAATATTGGGGAAATTGTGGGCATAATGAGATGCTAAAATGAAAGAAAATGGAAGTTTAGATGATGGGACATTTCTCGGTGGTCAGAGTGTATGGCTTATTTGGCCCGTCTGAGTTTCTTTTCTCACAACTCTTCTGCTCTCTTTTACTCACAAGACACAGTGTCCGCAACAAATATGAAGTATTTGTATTAACCTAGGTGTGTTATCCAAGCTGGGACAGGTATCAGTGTGTAGTCAGATTACATCATCTTGCGGTCCGTGAAGCTAAAGAAAAGCGGTTCCGTAGTACAGCTGCAAGTGAACACATCACCGCCTGCCTTCAGTTCAGTAGAACGTTCAGCCTTTTGCTAGTCCAAGCTGCCACGTATAGTACAAAACTAGACCATACAATGACCGAACATAAAATCAATAGCTCAGCACCTATTATTTATGACTGACTTACCAGGTTATGACAGCTAATAACAGATACAGTGAATATTGTGATTCAGAATTGTCAGAAAAATCTCACAGGAAGTGAGAGAAGACAATCTAACTACAATTTAAGAATATAAGATCCATTGGAAGGGTCAGTCAATACGTGTATTAACAGATGGATACTGATAATAAAACTATTTCTGCCTCGACAGCATGTGTCTTTTATTAAATGTCTGCTAAGACTTAGTGTGAGCAGACAGACAAGTATTCCCACTTCCACACGTCGACATTTAAGCACATGGTTACCAAAAACTGGCTACTGCAGAGAATAGACATGTGACCTCTGATCACGGGATGGTCTCACACACTGCTATGCTGCTTATTAACCAACAAAACTTCCATCTGTGTCCCATCAGTGGCCTATGTTGACGGATCTCCACTCCTAGCTAGACCATTGCCCCCTCACACTGTGTGCTAAGCAGAGCTCTCTTTATTTATTGATGGGGACATTCATATTCTACATGTCCAAGGCTTGATGTTGATGGCAGCTTGCTATGCACACATGACTGCAGTGTTAGCACCGGGCAGCAGGGAAAACCTTTCCTCTGCAGAATGTGTTTTTGCTTTTTATGAGTTTAATTTACACGCATAGGGAACATTTCGGATGAGTGGGAGTGTAGGGCACAAATTAGTTTTCCAACTTGCATTTTCTTTTTGAAAGACTTCGTGGCATCAGCTTTCAAATGAATGATTTTGGCCTGAGGAGCAGACGTAGGGCGCTTTCACACCTGGTTCTGTTCAATGAAACTGTGGTGGGTGTGACTGTTTGGTCTGGTTCATTTAGGCAAGTGAAATCATGGGTCTTGGCCCGCCTGTTCCAATCAGGTGCAGATCATTTGTGGTATATTTACAAATCAGACAACAGTGTTTAATGAAAGTAGATGCCATTTCAGTCATTCTAAAGCTAAAATACATTTAAATTAATCTCTTAATGTGAAGCGCTCCCTATGGGCACTCTACATAATTATACAAGATCATTTAGCAACCATGGTAACACATATGTGTGTCAGCAAGTAGGTGCAGGAATTTGTGTAAAAGTGACATTGGACATTCTTGATTGTTTGCAAATTTTAGTCCAAGATTTAATAGTTTTCTTATTATTTTAAGAAACGTAAAACCAGGTTAGATGCCACTGAGGCCTGATTGGAAATGGTGTCAAATTATTTCAAATCTTTTCACATTCTGAGTTGCAATACCTATCCAAATCCATCTCCAGTCCATACAGATAGCATTGAAATACCTATGAGCTGTGTTTCCCCGAGGGCTCAACTTTGAAGCTTCTTGACAGACATACAAACGGCAACATTGCATATTCAGGGCAGTCCAGAAGGCATAACAGCCCCACCCTGCATGAAGCCTGGCACTCAGTAGATTTCCGTTTTGCCAATGATGTCCCCTCTCACACACCACTCTCTCTAAATCTACAAACACACGCATGCACACAGTTCCCCAGAGGGTGATGGATCTCAGCTTGCTATGCTCCACTGTCAGGCCATAATAAGGCTTAACATGCCTGCAGCCTTCGTCTATTTGGCCCCTGATATATCATGCCCATGCCAAGGTGTCAGAACCTATTAACCAGGAGACCCAAGGGCCACTCCCATCAATATTATGTTTACGCTCATTGCTCCAGATAAAGTTCATCCATCTACCTTTTTCAAAGACAGTGCTGAAGGTGCATGTACATACCCTGTGCAGGACAACATATAGGACGGGTGACCGCCTTGAAAATGACACAAGAGTAGTTGTCCCTTGGAATGCCACCCCACTGATTAAGAAAGGGTGAGACATAAACATAGCCATGTTGTGTCACATAAGAAAATAGAGAATGTACAGATGTACAGAAGACGGGAGAGTGAGATGTTGTGTTTGTGTGCGAGAAATGCAGTTATGTGATACAGAGAAGCAGAGATACAGATCAACATCAGTCATTTCAAACTAACACCACAGCTACAGATCTGAAGCAGCCGCTGTCTGTAAGGACTTACTGAGCTACACTGTGGAGGTGGACAGATTGCGACGACAGGTGCTCCTCAGCAGTTTTCTGTTTCTAAATGGAAACCCACGCCAACCCCCACCCACAGGTTTGTTCCTCATCTAACCCAGCACATCTATTTTTCCTCAGCGTTAGACTTCTCTCTCCTCTCAGTCTCTGTCGCTCTATACAACATGCAGACATAAAATAATCTTCCCTCACAGACTAATGCATCAACATCAAACCATTCACTACCAACTCATCAACACTCAAACTCTGTTGTGATGTCTGTTGCAGGAGTAATCTCTGGAGCTTGACCTAGAACACAAACTACCACTGTGGCTGATTTAACAATCTGGCATTGAGTGAATGACGAACCAAGGTAGATATGCTGCAGGCTGATGGAGTTGATGGAAGGCAAGTGTGTGTAGGTCACAGCCAGGTGCGTCAGGAGCAGCTCGGCCATGTCACACCCACACACCCCCACAGAGGAGACACATGAGGGAAAGGAAACACAAAATGGAAAACAACAAACTCACCTTTCGCCCACCAACCTTAACCCACATGCAACAATCAATACACTCAAAAGGTGGATTATTATTTAAACATCATAGTGTACGGTGGCGTGGCCATAGATGGCACTAATGTAGGAAGTGATTTATGACATTATCAGGCTGTGAGGTGCTCAATTATTTACCCCAAATGAACTGTATATGTAAGTACATTCTTTAATTATCTTTGTGACGTAGAGCGACAATAGGGAGGCTGCCTTGTCTCACTACTGAACAGATGACTTTACTGATGGGCAGCAGCTAATAACCTAAGTATTTATTTTCTTTTATTCACTTTGTGATAAAGAGCAGTGATTGCAGAAGGCAGAAGGATCACAATATATCAGAATCAGAGATAAAGCTACCAGCAGTCTGAGCTGACCACAGTTCTTGTTCTCTGCATGTGGTATCTCAGTACCTGCTGTGTCCCCTGAATTTAATTACAGTTTTGAGAAAGAGTGTGTTAGCTTAGGCATAAGCAGACTATGGCGTAGCTATCATGAATCTATTGAGAAAGCTATAAGCAGCATGACCATCAGCCATGCAGACAATCTGCCCCCATAGTACTGTAACAGCAAAAGCCCCTACGACCCAAAAACATTATTCTCCCCATACAAAAAGGGACTTCTGTAAATAAAATTGAAAAATACAGATTTCTCAGAAACTGACGTACAATCTCTGACCTACTACCAGACTCTCAGAAACAGACTTCATATTGAATAAACCTCTCTATCATTACCGTGCAGGTTGGCTCTGAGTATGAAACCCAGCACCAACAACCCTGTGGGAAAAGCTACGAAGTTAGCATATTTTGCATCATTGAATTGGTGTGTTCATTTCCCGTCTGCCATAGATCCCTGGTAGTCTTTGCAATCACCTCTGTCATTATACGGCTGAATGAACAAAGATTGCTGACGGCAGTTAGGAAAGAGAGGCCCTCACGTGGAACTCCAACTTGAAATGCTCAGTGTGCTTCAGAGAGAGACACACAGTCCTGGACATGCCCTCTTCACATTTCAGATGGGAATCACTCTAATGTATTATTTAATTGCTGAAATTGGAAAAAGTGCATGTCATATTTTCCATTGTTTCTTTTTTCCCTTCTTTGTCTTGGCTAAGTAGCAGACAGAATATCACGAGGGATTAACAAAACAGTATGCGGGAATTTCTCTCGTTTGATAGTTTTAAAAGGCTGTTCAGCATTTAGTAAATGAATCGGTATTTTAATATTGTTAGCCTCAGAAGAATTAAATATAAAGCAATTGTATGACTCTATAGTGATATAATTAAATAAATGATCATGTATCAGTTATATTATATTACTACTACTATTACTATTATATTATACTACTTGCCCTTTGTTTGGTTTCCGGGTTCCTGTCTTGCCTTTGTATGTTCCCTGTGCTTCCATCTCTGGACCTGGATTTACCTCCCTGCCTGCCTACCTCCCAGTACCTGCATTACCCGCATGTAAGAGCATTACCACTAATAAATCGTTGAACTGCTCCTGGCTGTCTGCATTCGGGTCCTTTCCCTGCCTCTGCTACTTCGCACTCCCGTAACATCCTCACAGCTGAGTGGGAGTCATTCTCGCTATGCTGGCAAATCTGCTTAATGCTGCAATGTTCCGGTGTTCAATTAAAGGTCCGTAGTTTTCAAGATGATGGGCAGGTATGGTTAATGTTATTAAAATTGTAAACTGTGGCCCACGCTAAAAATACCCATTGTAGTTGTGTGTTAATAATTCAGCCCAAGAGAACAGAATCAGTCACCTGCTGAAAATATGTTTCCACAGTGTTGCTATTAAAGCATGAAGTCCCTTGAAATGTGTGCACTAAGGTTCCTCGGAATGCTGACTTGACAATGTTCATATATGAAGTTGATTAAAAAATATTTGGTCAAGCTAATAAAGACAGGAGCATCACACTCTCTTCTCTATTCTAATCTGCCTCAGAGGCCATAAAGGCTTGAGATCATTCACGAGTCGTGTTTCCCCCCCAAAAAATAATATATTTGTACTTTTATACCTTTTAAAATATTGAGCTTTATTCGAAATTATTTTCATATGTAGCTCAATGAAGAATCCTCTTCAGCGTGCTCGACTTTGAAATGCTGCTTCCAGCTACTTTGAGCTACAGACTCTGTTTTGGCAATTCGATCATAACGGACACTTGGGCACGGCCTTGCTTCAACGTGCTTTATAGATTCCAATTTCTTTATGTCACTTACTGGAGGAGTCTGGTTGCATGACGGTCCATCTCCTTGTTGAAGCAGAATGAATGAAATGGTTGTGTGTAGTGCGTGCCTTTACGTTCCACCCAAATGATCACATAAACAATAATGTCTAGATGTTTGGTTTGAATGACAACATAACACATTCTTCTCACATTATGACTTTTGTTCAACTTTTAAAACCCACTCATACTTTACATCCTTCATGCGGTTCCCACTTCTCAACACATTTATATTCCTACAAAGTTACAACTACATTTAAAATAGTCCACATCATTCATACTTTCTGGATTATTCAACATTTCAAGCCAGCTATTCAGTTTAGCACAAGCCTTTCAACAAATATTAAAACATTAAAATCCACAGCTGCCTGAACTGCAGAAATGTCAAATGACTTGGCAGAATTGTATCACCGAAACAAGGTAAGAGCTGAAACACAGAAATGTTACACTGTGATATTTTAATTAATTCTAAAAAAAAAGAATAACCATCAAAATTTTGATGTTTGTTGTTACCAGTCATACTTTCAGGATTATTCAATAATCTTTATTATTCAAAATATTGTGCTTTCTTCAACAATTACAATAACACAGTTTTCAGCATTTCAGCTCTTAGCTTGTTTATATAATATATAATCTCGTTTATAAAGAGAAAAAAAAGATTTCTGATGTGGGTGTTGCAGTAAATTATACAGGAACCTTGAGCTGCAGAAAAGAGACGTCATCCAGTTCGGTCCCTTCTCATAAATTTACTAAGAAATTCTTGATTGCAAATTCTTCCACCTCTACACTTAGGATTGGTGAAAATAAGCAAATGTAAAAGGATTTCAATCAACAATAGAAGCTTCCCTCCCCACAGTACTCCCACACACAAACAAAGAAACAACCACTCACACACAAACTTCACACTGAAATATGAATAAGCTTCTATTAACTATACACAGTCTCATCTTGCATGATAAAAAAACCCATTATTTTCTTCCTGCCTTTTATTTGTTGCTTGTTTCCTTCAAACCGCTGCTCTTAGGGAAATGACTACATGCACAATGTGCATTTCCAGTGCTTTCCAGAAACAAAATACTCCAGTGCTCAATGGTAAACTAGCATTGCACATTCAGAATATGGAATAGCTTAAAGGAAACTACTGTTCCAGTGAAGGGGGAGGGTCTGTGAACAGTCTGCCTATACACCCCCGAGGCTATTGGAGACGGGATCTGGAAATCCTGATCACTGCATAGTTACAGTTACTCGGTTAATTTTGTAGGTCACACGTCATAAGGGAGGTAATGTGACGATAAAATATAATATAATATAGCAATAATATAGCAACTCTATATTTAATGAGATCAATTTTGATAGTTTATTATATTAATGACTATTGTATATACACAGCACACACGGACAATTGTTTGTGTCACTTGGGAGGGCTTTGATTTGACCTGAAGTACATTAGCTCCCTATAACAGTATTGTAATCATAACCAATACATTACTTAACACAACCCTAACCTTAAGCAGAAACCAAGTCCCTTTTGTCCCCTAATGTCCATCCAATGTGACAGAATTTACAGATTCATGTCTCTAATGGGAGTAATGTATGCACATACACAGACAAATGATAAATAAAATAAATGCTCATTAATTGATTGCATGCAAATCAAAACATTTTACTGGACAATCATTTACAAACCATTGCCATGGCGTACCTGAAGTAGATTCGGGTATAGAGGAAAAACCTTAGAGTCGAGAAGTAAAAAAGAAGATAATTATTTCCGGCAAACTCTTTTCATCTTTTTGTTCAGATCACAGGAGTTTGTCGGTAAGGGCACTCTGCTCATTCAAAATGAGAAAAGGATGTAATCTATTTAGACTCTGACTGGTGCTGGCCTTCAGTGTATGGTAATGAAGCTCAGCGTAAACTTAAAATCCGTTAACTTTAAATCTGTTCTCCTCTCGCTTGCTGTCAGCTGTCATTTCAGTGAGGAATAATTGCAAACCTCCTCCGCTCCATTTACCTCCAGTTGGTCAAGCTCATTAGAAGTCCTCTCCAGATCACATCCAGATCTTCAGCCATCCTTCCACCGCCACCAGTGTGTAGACTCCATGGGGGATCTCATACTACTCATGGCTTCACTACCCCGATTAAAATGTGGTGGTTCTCATCTTTGTTATACACGTGTCAGTTAATATTTGTTCACTCATACTTTGAAAACATATTTATTCAGCATTGCTTTTAACTAATTGTTACTCTTCCCCTGTTTGGTTTTATCTGTTTTTATGTTTGACATATTGTATTGTTTTGTTCTGTTGTTTTATCTTGACATATGTTATTGGTTGTATGCCTTCCTTGTTTTAGTGCTATCTTTCAAATACTTTCGCTATTTCTCGTCTTTGTTACCAATCTGTTTGCTTGGTTTTATTGCGCAGTTTTTGCACTATATTATTATGTGTATTTTCTTTCTCTCCTTTCTTTCTTCTCTCTCTTGTAAAGCACTTTGAGCTACACCCCCTGTATCAAAGGTGCTGTATAAATAAAGTTTATTATTATTATTATTATACTCTCCTGACTGAAATGTTTTCACTCACTCACATGTTTTCAAAATGCCTTGGTCATTAACCTATCCACAAGAAATTCTTATATAATGTTTTCCAACTCCTTTAAAATTTGAATGGAGTCATAAAGTTGTAACCCAATATATCCAGTCATTACTTCTGACAATGTGAAAATATTTGCTTGTAAGCCATCTTTGAATACAACGCTACAAAATTACATGACCAACCATACTTATATGAATAATAACTTAGCAGAATGTACTAGACTAAGATTCTTTTGATACCAAAATGTTTCATCGTACATTGTCAGCAAGGAGTAGCCTCGCTCTGCAGGGTCAATTCGAATAATTGCATTCAAAGAGCATCATGTGACACGTTATTTCTGAAGGGCATCTACCCAGCCATCCTTGAGATGTTTTTTAAAGTATTCTCAGTGCAAAGTTTCTTGAGTTATGTAACACATTTAGGTTACAATCAGAAAATTGCCATTGTCAGTGACCCTGGTGACTCCAGCCGTAATCAGTGAGGGTAAGTTATAGAAGATGGAGTGCCGTTGGTGTAATTATGACGTTCACTGAAGTTGTGGTACATAATGTATATCATCATGTGTGCAATACATACTGTAAGCTCCTGTATGCACATTGCAATAATATGAATACATGTTAAAATGATCTCAGTGGCAGATCGGAATATTTAATTCCATCCCCAAACCGTGGTTCAATGTTTTCTTTTGTCGATTTGCCTATTGTCCATTTTTCATTTCCCCTGGGAAAGCATTAAAGCTGCTTTGGTGGGGGAAGCAAGTCCCGACGGCCCTAATTTAGTAATACAATCTTTGATAATGGCCCTTATGAAACTCTATGCTCGGTCTTTAACACAGGAAACATCATAAAATGTGTCGGGGAGCTCCAGGTGCAAATCAAAATGAGCCCTAAATGAGGCATGAGTCACGTATGATGCCAAAAACAGCCATGCGTAGATGTAGAAAAGCATTTGTGTTGACTCAATTAAATTTTAACAAATACAATGAGCGTGCTTAGTGAAGCTCAGCAGTGAATGATGCACTTAAAGCCAGAGAGAACAGCAACCTGCTCTCTCAGCCCAACTCATGTGCCTTATACCAAGTCCATGGAAATTTCATTGCTGTTGTAAGTTCTTATTTGCCTTTATGCCTTTGATACAGGAGAGAAGAGACAACCTGTGCCTGACTGCTCCCAAATCCAGAATGATGTCATTACATGGGATCCAACATAGACCTCGAGGCCACCAACATACTCCTGAACTGTGTTTCTGATGTAATTTGATGTAATCTACAAGAGTCTTTGCAGTATATGTGCACCTTAAACCACTCAATACAGTTATAATACATGCTAATAACTGCCAGCAAGCACAAACTAATTATATATGTTGTTCTAATTATATATGAACATTCCATCCAAATGTTACTATTTTCTCAAACAAAACATTGAATGTTACATACATTGATATATGCCCTTGGGTTAAATTACAATTTGTCTATTTTCTAAATCGTTTGTGAGGAACAGGTGGCACTTTTTTCAAATGGCCGAATCTCATCTTGGGATCAAGTCCCAGCTGACTGTTGATGTGCTTTACCTTCAGAAATTACAGGCCAGTATACCGAGGCCCTTGCTCCCTCCCTCCCTCTGGATGGACAGAAGTGAGGTCATTAAAAAAGTATGAGCAACGAAACACCCACAGGGGCCACAATATGGAACTGAATCACTCTGATTTCCAGCCGGCGGATTAAAAATAAATTGTGTCTAAAATATTCAGGGGGACGTTATTAGTGCAGCTTTGCAGATTCTTCCCTCCGCCACGCGGCTCCACGGTCGAGCTGCTTTGCCTGCCTGGGGTTTAGGGTTCATCCAGGCGTCCAAAAACTCACAGGGAAAAAAAATGGAAGCACTGGGAAAACAGGATAAAGGGAAAACAGTAACGGTCAGAGAGAAAGGAGGTGATGAAAGAAAGATAGGGTTATGAGAGGGTGGTATGGGACATTGAGGACTCACACATTTCATCAGAGAAACTGGGCATTAATGCCTTCTCCTAAGTGTCTGGTCAGTGTGGAGATGGTGAAAAGTTTGAGACATTCATATTGGGTCTCTGGATGAAGCATTATGTGCTGCTCTTCAAGTCACATACATTAGTTTTATATCAACACACAGGGCAAATCTACAATGCTTCAGTTACACAGTGATTTGTATACTGCACACAGGTGGAGAACAGATTGAATGTATAAATAAAAACATGTAAACAGAGAGGTACAGAAATGTATACAGTTTTAGGGGACATAATATGCAAAACATTACAGTACAAACACAATGTGGGCAAAAATGCACTTATTTGAGTGAGATGTAAGGTGAAGGAGAGGCAAATAAAATCAAAGAGAGCAACAGAGACTCCAGACGCCAGAAGCCAGACGTATGTGCTGTTAGCTGTTAGTCAGATTTGCTTTAAAACATGAAAGTGTGTTCAGAGATGCTTCCAGCTCTGTTATTCCTTCGCCTACTGCACTCCGCATGTCACACAGCGTAAAGCTACTCGGCTTAATTGGAGAGTAACCGTGGAGGGGATTTATCTTTAGCGTGCTAGTTGTACTGCGTGCTGCAGGACATTGTGTGGGTCAGCTGGGCTCGTCCATTCCAAGAAATAAAGTTTAGATTCCGTCACCTCATCTACTTTGAGCATATATCTTATATGATTTTAATTTACTATTTATAGGCAAAGGCAATATGTCGCATACTTACCTGATAATTTTAGAATATGTTGTTGACCATAAACACGCTGTTACAGTCATTTTATTTATGTGATGACAGAACTATTGAATATTGACCAACACGTTTTTTTGTTTTTTTTTACTTGTTTCCTATATATGTAAACTATCTAACTCTGCCATTTGAAGACTAGAAAATATTCTGTCCATTCTGCCTGGATTCAGAAGCTCTTTGTGATTTATGTCCAATACCAATGTTTGGTGCTGATGCAGAAAGCAGTGCGTCCTGTTTGTAGCGAGGTGGAAAGTAAGGAGGCCGCGTATTGCATCTAACCTTCAAGGTCAAAGTCAGGTCAAGAGTAATTTCATTTATACAGACCAATATCACAAATTTGCCTCAGGGGGCTTTACAATCTGTATAGCATATGACACCCTCTATTTTGAGACCCTGAATTTGGATATGGATCTAAGGAAAAAGCTGTCAAATGCAGGAGACCAGAGTTTGCCTCCCATTGCACAATACATTTTTGCCATTTTATTAACCGTGTAACTATTAACCATACCATAGTTACTGTGCGCAAAAATGTTGGAATTAGAAAAATGTTGCCACTGAAAGTTATCTGGTGTTGTGCAGAATCATCCAATATGAGTACAGATAAGGTTCCCATTCACGTTGAGGAATTGCACCGGGGTACTACAAGTTTTACACAACTTTTAGCCAGTACTGCCTTTCACTACAAATTAGTCCACATACACACAATATGTAGGAAATAAAAGAAGAAAGCAAGGGAGTGTCTCAACCACGCACCATCTTACCACAACAGTGTAGTGACTCGTGATTACAGTAACGATACTTTTGGTTGCAAAGACACAAATACAGGACTTTTGAATCCTATCTTTTTTCTTTGCCAAACATTCATGTCTTTCTGGCGTTATTTATAGAATAAACCAAATATTACCTAGTGCAGCGATAAACAGCTACATGAAGTACACACATTGAAAGCAATCATGCTGTGATGTATATTTCATCATCCGTTTCTCCATTCAACATTAATGCATTGCTTTAGTAAAGCTGCACACCTGCCACTGTGGCAGCAAAGTTGTACGTCTGCGCTTTCTGCGACAGCCACCTCCTTACCATCCCACCAACTCTGTCCCTTCACAATAAATCACCCTCCACCCACTCTCCATCTGCATGCACCGCCACCGGTAGCCCTATTCAGTCACTTGCTTCTTTGGCCATGAAGGAGCCTCATTGCGTTGCATATGTTTTGGCTTCAAGTGTCCACACAGATGTCGACAACACTTGAAATGAATGCATGCTGTATGTCTTTTTTGTTTTGGGCAAGCCACCTGCTATATTATATAGTGGTTGCCGCTTTATTGTGCGTCCTGAAACCACAGTATTGTTTTAATGGTTTTTCATGTGTGTGTTGTTTTCTTTTTAGATGCAATGCGATGTTTAAGTGTCAACAAACATGTTATTCCCATGCGTTCAGCAGGCTTTAGGCTGCCATATTCAGTTTGGTTGTGAACACATGATCTGCTTTTTCTACTAAGGTCATCCAGTCTTCACCATGCAAAAAATGTTTGGATGTCTTTACTCTTTACAATGCATTGACGGAATGTGATACAGTATGGACATGTTTGTTTATTTGTATAGACAGCTGCTCAATTCTTCATTGTATCTAACATGTAAAAACAGAGTTTGAACTAAGTTGACAGCAAACATCCAGAAACAGGAAGTGAGCTGAGTGTTGTGTCCAATTCAAATCCAAATTGCTAAGATGACAGACAAGACTGTGCGATGCGCTTTTGCTTGGTCATCACCTGACTGCACCAACTATTGTTGGTGTCTTGTACGTCTCACTTCTAATGGAACAGGGCGGCCAAGCAAGGCCATCACTTCACACATCAAACTTAATCAGGCATTCAAAATGGCCTCATCCCCACATGCAACCTGCAGCCCAACACTGTGTACTGATTAATCTCACCCTGCAACACTATTTGTCAAGTTCACCATCCTCCAGCTCCATCTCAGCTGACTTCCACCCCTTTAAAAGAAAAAACAAACAAGGGCCTGTGTGTATCAGGTACGTGTGTGTTCATCTGTGTCTACGTGTGTGTGTTTGTGAGTGTATACATGCCATCTGCTCTGGCCATACACATCAGCGGTGGATATTACAGGGTGAGATGAGAGGTGTGGAGCAGATGTGCTGGAGGAGGGGGTTGACATTGACTGAAATGGGGGCAGAGGTGAGCTAGCCAGAGGAGTTTTTCAGCATGTCACTGAACTCATTAACAAAAAGCATCGTTTGTATATTTAAATATATATTTTCTCATATACCAAAAGCATCACAACCATTCCAAAATGATGGTTTGACCCCTGACCCCTGTCCTCAGCTTGTGAATGACACATTTAGAATGGTGAACACTAACCTTTGTGAAAGACTTTTTTTTAGGATGTTGCTGTGTATGTCAGATGTTAGCATATAATGAATAATGTTTGTGATATTGCTAGTAATAATAACATTAGTTTGACCAAAAGTTAAATAATTATTAAAGGGGCCTTCAACCATATCTCATGGATGGATCTCTGTATGTCAATATCTTGACAACAACTGTTATAGAATCATGGCCACCATCTTCTGCTTCACAGTGTGGAACAGAGACCAAACCTAAACATTTTAATCATGTTTGGCTAGAAAGATCAGTGAAAATTCTGCTGCCTGTGCAATTTAGCAAGCTCATTATTGCTTTCATTGGGAAACATTAATTTAATTTAACAGCAAAGTTAACAGGTTTGCTGCATCACTGTGACATTTGAGAGAAAAGTAGAACTTCTTTTCTAACTACTACTTTATATGGATACCAAGGAGGGAGATGTACAGAGGTCTTGTAACATTAGACTAGAGTGGCTTGCCAATATGAGGTCAACTTTATGGCTTTGTAATGCTGATCCCCTGAAGTTAATTTACTCAGGCCTTTTAAAACCCCTTTTTTCACAGAGAGCAACGGCGTATTTTGTTGGGAAGCAGTGCGCTGCAGTCAGTGAGGAGATGGTTCTTTATCAGGAAGGACCAGGTTCAAATATTCAATCCCCATTTCAGCAGGTATTTGCCCCATTCAAAAGTGTGAAAGACCCTCTTGCCTCCTCTGAAGACAAAGCTTTCGCACTCTGACAAGACTCCTCTGAGGAGTTGAACACATCATCACTTCATCACTTTTATCATCAGAAGTCACTGTACAAGTCAAAAAAAGTGAACAAGCAAGCTGCCAGGGACGATGGCTTTCTGTCTCCAGTATATTATTATGTGAAACTCCACTGTGGAAGAAACTAAGGTGAAACATCAATTACCCTCCTGTCTGCTGAGATGAGATTTTTATTTTTTTATTTGAGGGGGAAGAGGGCTGAGCCGCAGGTGAAAATGTTTAATCAGCTTTCGCACTCACCAGGAGATAACGTCGATTGACAAGAACGGTGTAAGTAGCGCCTGGGCAGTGTGTGGTGTCTACCCACAAATCAATGCGGCCTTTCAGTTGGAGCCGACAATGAGGCTTTTCTGTAGGCCCATGTTATCAAGCAGTGGTGGGTTTCTCCTCTTCCAACTCACGGTAGAGCTTTATAATCAACTGCACAATTGGAGACCCCTTGCACATATTTTCTATGTTGAGCCTGAGCATAATGTGTGCTATGACTAATATACCAATATGCTTCTGTTAAAGTGTAATAACAGTATTTTTGACATGTAGATTGATGTATTTATTACCTTAATAGCCATTTAGAGTGGAACAAAGCAAAATGTAATGACAACTTTGAAGGTATTTGGTGAAAAATTGATTAATGAAATGACACATCACTCATTTTCAGAGCATCTACAGCAGCTGTCCCTTTCTTAAAGACAAAGAAGAGTGTAGTGTAGTCTAAACACTTGGTTCCAACATTCAACAACAATGCAGCCAAACATCCATCATGAAGAGGCTGAGATGTCAATTTCCCCACTGACAGTGGCCTCAATATGCTTGAACACAATGCAGTCATAATGCCACCAAAAGAAAACCACTTGAAATCATTATCACTATTGCGATCTCTGTGTAAAACCCAAAGCTGACAACAAATAAATTCAAATATATTCTCTGGGCATCAACCAAATGAGCCATGGTAAATGTATGAAGTAAATGAGTGCAAGAAATGAGGAAAGATGAGGAAAAGACGAAGTTAAATTAAAACACAATATAAAATATATTATCTTTTGAATTTTACACATATGGATTATTTGCATGAGGGCAACATTACAGGTTTTCTTTCAAACCTATTGGAATTGTTGGGTCTATACATATAGAGCTGGTCTAGACTTGCTCTATATTAACAAGTGCTATGAGATAACTCTGTTATGATAT
>JAVQJF010064458.1:0-11361 GCA_036023855.1 Gadopsis marmoratus | reverse complement strand
ATTCAGTATATTCAGGTAGTCAGATGACTTCATTCTTTGGCCACATAACGTTGTTGAACCTAGACCTGACCAACTGCAGCAACCCCAGATCACAGCACTTCCCCCACAGGCTTGTACAGTAGGTACTAGGCATGATGAGTGCATCACTTCATCTCCCTCTCTTCTTACTCTGATGCGCCCATCACTCTGGAACAGGGTAAATCTGGACTCTCCTTCCAGTTTTTAATAATGCGTTGGACAGTACTTAACCCAATTTTAGTAGTTTCAGAAATCTCCTTAGATGTTTTGTTTGCTTGATGCATGCCAATAATTTGACCCTTCTCAAACTGACGAACATCTTTTCCACGACCACAGGATGTGTCTTTCGACATGGTTGTTTAAGAAATGAGAAGCTTCTCACTGCGTTAATTAGGGTTAAATAACTTGTTGTCAGCTGAAACATAATCACCCATGCATAATTATCCAATGGGAGGCTCTTACCTATTTGCTTAGTTAAATCCAGGTGGTGACTTTTTTTTTTGCAGGGCAGTGTTTAATCCAGGCGTATGAGATTGATATGAGTGTCCTTATAAATTCAGGTGAAAAGAAAACACTGAACAAAAGTATAAAGAGTAATAAAGTCTCTTATAAATAAAGTGAAAACAGACTGACTGAAAACTAGCCTGGCTCTGTCCAAAGATAACAAAATTAGCCCACTAGCACCTCTAAAGCTAACTAATTAACATGTTTGATCTCATTTGTCTAATCTGTGCTACAAAAGAAAAGCCAGGCTACCAGTTTTGTTTTGTGCTAAGTTAGCTAACCGTCTGCTGGCTTTAGCTACATAGTTAGCTGACAAATATGAGAGGGGTATCAGTCAGCTAACTCTCTGTATTTCCCAAAATTGTAACATAAAAGACAATATTTTCTGCAGAATGTCAAGTTCGACTACAACACTGCAGGTAAAAATGTTTACATGGATTCTGAGACTTAATTTGAAAGTTGGGTAGCTAAACATTGGAAATATAGCCTTTATTATATTTTTAAAAACACACGATTACATGAGTTATTTGAGCAAAAGTTAAAACAATCTGGAGAATATGAAAACATTCCTGAGATTTCAGTAGTCCAAAATTGTATGTAGTACAGCAATTTCATGTGGTTCATTAATTAATCGGTTTCCAAGTTGCGTTTGACAAAGAAAATCCGAGTTGCTTGTCTTGACAGCGTTCCAGTGAGTTGCAGCAACACAGCATTTGTGGTGATGAATCAGAGCATTTTAAAAATCATTAGCTTATCTTGAAAGCATGACGCAAGCCAAGATGAAGGAGGATTACAGCAGAGACATGGTCAAAAAATAAACTGGAAAAGGGATATATTGCGAGTAGAATCTCAACGCCAAATCTTTTAACAAGCTGTGAAAATCTGTGTGGAGAAGTTGAGTGAACAATGCTCTCCTCTCCTTCAACAACTGTTGCGGGATGTGCCCATGGGCAAGGCGCTGTTGGTTCTGGTAAATCTGCAGTTTGAATGTCCTGCTTAGTCTCAAGAAATGGTGTATGAAGAGAGGAAGAGTGAGAAAAAGGGCACGCAGGGAGAGAGGGGAAATGGGAGGCTAAACGGGTTGCCCACTGGGAGCTTTGGAGCCAAAAATAGAGACAGCAGACCTCAGATATTGTTCGTGCATTAACTCTATACTTCCAGCCATTTTGCGAGAAATGAAAGAAGAGGCCGAAAGGCATTAACACAAAGATTAAGGCTGGGGTTCAAGACAGGAAGCTGCTAAAGTATATGAAAAGTATAGATCAGTTTCACCTAATTGCTTCAAGTGTTTGAGGCAGATTATCACATCAAGGCTGTCCGTTGAATGCAATTCGATTACAAGATCACAAACTATGTTACTTATGTGGAAGCAAGTTTCCCTGCTTCCCAAGTATTTGTGTTCAGGAGGTTGAAACAAATGAATACACGAAACAAACACAAATGCCATATTTCCATCATGTTTTTCCAGGGTTAGATGTCTGTGTTAGGTGTCAGAGACAAACAGGCAGGCTGAAGTCGGACTACAGAGTATCGACATACGCAGAGCATGACAAAAACTTTCTGACAATGAATGGATGCAGTAAATAACTTTTGGTTGATTATCTTGATCACAGGCAGGTGTGGATGACCTAATGAGCCTGATGACGGGCAGGTGAGCCAGGTCAGCGCGGAACCCCATAGTCTGACTGGTGCTATTTTCATTACATCGTGTAGCCATTGCGCCCTCTTCTTCTGCAATGGATTAATGGCACCCAACTGGAGAATTAGAGTCACCAACTGTTTAACTTCTCATATTTGCACGACACGGAAACGTTCATTAATTCACTTTAAATTTTGCATTACATTTGAATGCAAACCTGGCTAGAGTCTAACTGACAATTGGGGCACCAGATAAAGATAACGTGGCGTTATGAAGATGTTCAAGTCAAGTCTTTTAAGCTTTTGAATGCCGAGAATTAGTCTCAAGCAGCGTTTTTATTTTCATTTAGCTGTCACAAGAGTATTATTGTGTTGGTGAGTTGAACATGAAGTGCTTCTGAAAGCTGACACGTTTGTATGATTTATGTCTGGACAAACAAGCTGATAATCCTCCTGTTTGTGTGTCTTTCTGTTTCATTTTTATCTGCCTGACTTTGTCTCTCTTGGACACCCGATACCTTCTCTCTTTCCTCCCTCAACCGTCTGCCTCCCGGTAATATGGAGACAGTTAAGATTTGATTCATCCTCCCTTCTTTTCTGTCGTCGTTTATATTCATTTCATATTATGTTCTACTTCCTAATGTCTTAGATCTCATTATTATTATTATTATTATTATTATTAATATTATTACAACAGCCTTTCTGTCTCTTCTCCTCTCTCTGGATCTGGGGTCTTGACTTGATCCCAGACGGGATTTTAACTTCCTGCCGCCTCCGGCAGATAACAGAACGAAGCATTAACACACACACACACACACACACGCAGCTGGTTTATGTCCTCCATACTGCTGCTGTTGATGAAGTGCTTTCCCATAGTGGTCACCAGAACAAGAACAGCCACATGTTTGTGTTTGGTGGCTCTGGGTGGTTTGCTGTCGATAAGCTGACCGTGTGATTTCATCTGTCCTAGTCTGCTACATATTTAGCATGTCAGTGACAATGTTTTTAACTGCCTACTTGAAAGAATCCTGTTAGACCACCGTTAAATAGAAGATATGTCTAAATAATTGTCAACGGGACCCCTCGAATTACTCTCTTTACGTTAATCAACGTATTAGTAAGTGTGAGCAGAAGGTTTGCAGTGGAGTTGGCTTTGCTAGACGTGTGCTACTGTAAAGAAGAAAGACAGCATTAAGCAAGTCTTCTTCAATGTTGTCTTCACTGTCAGGAATCTCTACCAGGATCGGAAAATCGTAGACAAGCCGACCAACCAGAGTTCTTGTGGACTCCACGTAGTTGTTGTGATGTGTAGTTGCGTTTTTTAAGGGGGAGTAGCTACAGTGTTACATCCCTTGTCCATATGTACCAGTTCCTTTCCTTTATCCTTCGGCGAGTCATTCTGTTTGTACTCCTGATTTTGTCATTGTTGCACTACTTACCCTGTGTTTAGTTTCCGTGTTCCTGTTTTGCCCCTGTGGATGTTTCTCATGCTTTCGCCTCCGGACTTCGACTTACCTGTTGCCTGTCTACCTGCATGTAAGCTCATTTTTACAAATAAATCGTATACTCACCTATGCCACAAGATTATATTTCAATAAAAAAAACAAATTATTGATTTAACATAGAATCATTTGATTCAAAATGGGGACATCAATCCAGTTTTTTCATTATGCCAACAGGTCTGTTCATGTCCAAGAGTCACCTGACTCTGAAGCTTTTTCCACAATGTGCAGTATTTCTGTCAGATGTGCATTTCTATTTTTTTTATTTACTGATTACTTTCTGTATTGATTTATCCTCAGTTTATGTGATATGTTTCATCTGTAAAGCATCCTCCGTATGTGGACACTTTTCCCATGTGCACTATTTTATGTCATTCTAAGCTGTGACCAAGGTTTAAAAACCAACAGCCCAGATTTTGATTAAATACATGCTTGGACCTGATTGTGCAGTGAATTTATTTTTCATTATTTGATGTTTTTGGCCTTCATGCACCTTAGCATTGTGTTGTATCGTCTCAAAACCAAGCCTGTCCAGACAAATGGAGTGAGCTGCATGACATACTTGCTGAAGCAGAAATGGATATTTGCTAACAATAGTTATATAGATAGATTTTGAACCACGTTCACCTTATGAAAGGTGTGATACAAATTAAGTTTGTTTTGATAACTCTTCATCTATCAAATAAACTCACATTTAACGTCTATATTAGAACAGATTTCTGGTGTCGTGGAGAAAAAAAAAAGGGAGGAATTCTTTATTTGTTCATTTGAGAACACTTGTTCCAGTGGCACACAGGAAAGAGGTCTTTAAGAGCGACATGGTGAGTGTGGGAAGTAAGTTGGGTCTCGAAATAAAACACAAGAGGAAAATTAGATTAATTATTAAGTATTTATATTTGTCTTGGCATATATCAAATGGCATCTCAGGCATCTGGCATCTCCTGCCTTGATATGCAGCCGAGCGAGATGACTGGCTTTATCTCAACGTTTTATTACCAGACTCTGATGGAGCCCTGCTGCTTTTGAAGGTCAAAGGGCAAAAAGGTCATGAGTTGGGGTCAGCAGACAATTTTTTTTAATGTGTGTGTGTAAAAAGGGTTAGAGTGGCAGTTCAGTGATCAAGAAAGAAATTCCAGATGCTCAGGAATTTGTCTATACTGGGAATTTTGTGTGTGTGTGTGTGTGTGTCATTGAGAGGTCATGAGAACAGCAGAAAACACACACACACACCACATACACTCTTTCCAACTTCCTTTTAACAACCAAATCCCATATTGTGTCTGTATTTTACAGCTACATCAATTAATTCATTCAGTAACAGTTTTGTTTTTTGACCCATGAACAAAACCAGTAAACTCTTACTGGATACTGTCCTTTCCTGCAAACTGTGCTCAGCACAGTGTCTCTTGGTACCAAGAAGCTGTGACTCACCCAGAAATTCCTTCTTGTTGGGAAAGAAGAAGAAAAGGCCTCTGGAGCAACACTAAACCCCCCAGAACACTAAAACCTACTTTGAAAAAACAATAGAAATGAAATACTCTTCGGACTGCGAGCCATTAAAGGTGCTTTCGCACCTAGAGATTGGATTCTTTGGGCAGAGCATTAGTGGAAAAGTTTACTTTGTCACAATTACAGAGGATTTAGGGCTTGCAAATGAGAGTCACATGGAGCCTGTCACCCTGCCAGATTATATAGCGCTTTTGGTGATGATTTTGCGGGTTTAAAACAAATCTAATTACAGCTCTTGTAACCTAAGCAAAGCATTAATGGACTCTAGCATTCATACCAGTTAAAACACACGAATAAACAGCTATGTATGGAAGCCTATGGCTATTATAAATCATTCTCCATTTTTGTGTGTGCATGTTGTGTGACAAAATAAAAATAAAAATGTAAAATCAAATTTTCAATTTCATGTTTGAAGATACAATTCAAGTCAAAATAAAAATGTCCATATTAAAGCTAATTTTAATTGAAAATTAAATGTATATGGCCTTTTTCATGGTCAGCTTAATGATAGTGATATTATAAAAACATTAACTTTTATTGGAAATAATCTGAAAGGACATAAGTCAACAGTTAAGTTCCATTTTCAATTTGAAAATGTAAATAAAAAGTACATTTTACATTCAGTTTTATTATCATGGTACTGGAGTACACTGAAACTTGTTTGTCAAGAAAGATTAATCTATTATTACTTAATCTAAGTTTTCTTTAGGCAGTAATTATATATTTTCAAACATAAAAAAGGAAATTTGTTTTTCTAAATTCTAAACTTTTGTCATACATTATACACAAATGCAAAATTACATTTCAATTTTATTAAATGCATGCATTTTATTATTGGCAGCCATTGACTTCCATAAATTTCAGGCGTTCATTCTCGCTGTGTTTTGTTATGCTTGGCTTCCGTTCTGGCTGTCAAATGTCACCATTTATCTCAATGTAAAACCTTGAACGCTTGCATTTTGGGGTCATTTCCTGTTTTGGTTGAGACAACTTTTCTAACAGGACTCTGTTAATAAAAATTAAAAAAGAGGAAACTGGAACAGGAAGGGGCTAAAATGAGTCTTTGTGTCACATGACAGGACATTAGAAGCAACTGTTGTCTTGTCAGTTATTCTTTAATACTTTGATGTATTAAGTTCACTTTTGTCGTGATGTAGTGAGAGATATTTTTCAGCCTCAATTAAACTGAGACACGAATTGTCTGAATGTTCACAGTGACCCTGTTCGCAATCACTGTCCTTCATGGTAAACACGCTGTGTTTCAGACACAATACAAGCTGTTTGTTTATCAGTCTTTGACGCGTTCACTTTGTGCAGCATCCTTGTTGTACTTGAACCTTGGACGAGGTCACGTTGACCGAACACAAGAAGTTGAATAAGAGCTTAGCTGCCAGAAAGCTCCATTCAGTCTTTGTCCTTATCCATCCGTCTGATGACGTGCCTTTTCATGCCATTAATGGCTTGAATTCCCAAACTTAAAAGTAAAACATCTTCGATATTGAGGCATTTTTCCACTACCCTTCCATCAAAGAAGGACGAGAACCTTTTTATTTCCATCGACGCTCTTTCTTTGCCACATGTCCGGCTGCAGGTTGATTTTTTTGGACCCATCCTGCAATCAGAGCGTTGTGGCCGACTTGACTTTGGAGGACAGGACCTGCCTAAACCTCCTCTTCAGCTCCTGCATGTTGGGAGACTTGGGTCTGGCCAGGTGGAGGCCTCCCCTTCTTTTCTCCCCATTCCCTCCTCCCAATGCCCGGACAACCTGGAACACAAGAGGACAAGGTGACTCACTGAACAGTGTAGAGATGTCAAGTGCAAGCTGTGTCTATTTACATGACGAAAAGTCAAGTCAAACATTTAGTAAGAATAATAACTTTCTACTAATTTAGTTTTTGAAACCAAACAGAAATCTTAAAATTTAATATTAACAGGTTTACTATAACATTCTACACCGTATGTTGTAGATTTCATATTCCTGCTACTTTATTTGCCTTTGGGGGGGGGGGGGTTCTGTAGACAAAAAGAGAGCTACAAATGCCACCCCCGATCCTTGACTAGCAGATTAACAAACCAGTAAATTAACAACAGCAAAATGTCCCACCTCCTGGCAGAGGTGCAGGAAGGTGGCGTGGACTCCCTCATGGTTCTCTCTGGCAGAGGCCTCAAAGTAAACCCCTCCTGTGAGCAGAGGCAGTGTTCAGATCAGGGCTGCGCTTATCTTTCAGATAACACTCAGCATTCCTCATTCATTAGGCAGCATGCAGGATATAGCTCACATGGAGCCAGAGACATGTGTGTGTGTGTGTGTGTGTGTAAGGATCTTTTAATTTTCTACTGCGGCGCATTTGGAGCTTGAATCAACATCTGCCAGATTTGCATTTACAAATTGGCTACCGTGGGAAATTCTGTCTGCTGTAGGCTACTGGCATCTGCACAAGAACAAAAGATCTTCAAGCTTTTTGAACGTCATGGGAGTTGAACCAAGGGAAGGAAGGCAAAGACAAATAGCAAACGTCTGACGAATCTAATAAGATACAATGTGATGTAAAAAAGACCAGAGGAAAACGTAAGAGAAGGAGGACCTTATCAGTGACTCTGAGAAGAGGCCAAAAGAGGAAAAAGTGAATCAGGAAAATAGCAGGTCATGCCAAGCTTCATGAAGAAAGCAACACATTTTTGTATGTATGCTTGTCCAGGGTGAAAATATTCCACACGACATTCTGAGGTACACTGATACACATAATATATGTGTCGTAATTTATGTTTTGTTTTGACAAGATATATCACATGCAGTGATGCAAGTGTGCACGTGTGATGCTGCATTTTAAATGCGATTTTTAAAAAGAAAAGGGAGTGTGGTCTAAGGAGGAAACAACCACCGGCATGACAAAGAAGACGGCGAAAGAAGCCCACAAATCATGAAAATACTGAAAAAAAGACTAAACTCAGGAGAATAAATACAAGAAAGATGAGGAGGACGCCCCACCTAGCGAAGCTGCTAACGTCTCGCCTTCGTCCGCCGGCACTTGTCGGGCTCTGAGCAGGTCGCTCTTGTTGCCAACCTGCAGCGGGTTACAGATTGCAGGATAGATTAGATTACGAGGATTAGGGTCAGTACGTAAACTGTCATTGTCTGTTCTTGACTTTGTCTCGGCTAAACGATGAAGCAAACAACCCTTGGTGTGCTGGCGTGAAAACACATCACCAATGTTTCATATGATTTAGAGCTTTTGCAGGCGGGATATCTTGCGTTTTGGTGAGACACACACTGACCAGTATGACAGGTATGTTTCCAGAGGGGTGTATGCGTCTGACGTGCTGGTACAGCGGCTGGATGGTGCGGTAGCTGTTGTGGTCCGTGATGGAGAAAACCAGCACGTAGCCATCTGCCCAGTAGATTGACCTGGAAGTGCGGTTATTGACACAGTTATCACAGGATATTACTTTATTACTTTAATTCAAATTTAAGTCAGTAACTCTGACCTGTTGATCTGCTCCTGGCAGTACAGGCCCTCAGCATCGTCCTGAAACAGACACAACAGAATATCGAAGACTTTACAACAAGTATTTTCATCATCGAATCGTCTGTTGGTTGATATTTTGAATAATCCGTCATGATTTCCCAGTGATGAATGTAACTAAGTACGTTTGCTCAAGTGCTAAGGTACAATTTGACACAAGTATTGTTACATAGCGTAGGGTTGTTGCCTGTGTTTCCTGTTTTGTTTTGACGTCCTTCCTGTCTGTTCAGTTCCTGCCCTCGTGTATCATTGATTTGCCGCATCTGTTCGCTAGTGTTCACCTGTCCGTTGTTCCCTCGTTAGTCCTTTTGTCTAATTAAAAAACCCCACATGATATGCTTATGATACTATGATGTCCTTTACTAGTAATCTCTCCATTAGCATACAAAGTATCATTAATGCAACATTTAAAGTGCTCTTATGTGTATTTGTTAGTGATAAAACAGAATATAGTATTCTATAATAATATAACCGTTTGAAGGGAACCATTCTGCATAATGAGTATTTTTACTTTTCATTCTTTAATTACATTTGGTGGTAATATGTCTGTACTTTTACTTAAGTGACATTTTGAATTCAGGACTCATTCTTGTAATGGAGTATTTTTAAGCCACGGTATTTCTGCTTTTACTTAAGTAAAGGATCTGAGTACTTCTCCCATCACTGTATTTTCCCATTATTCTTCAAATTGCTCATTTTGTCCACCCAACAAAATCCCAAAACCCAAACACATTGAACTTACGGGGATATAAAACAGAGAAAAGCAGCAAACCCTCACATTTGAGAACGCGTGACATCTTGGCTTTGATAAATAACCGTTTCAGTACTTATCAAGTGAACCGACTCGAGTGGGTGGTAAATACTCAGACGGAGTGTCCCATTTTAAACACTTCAAGAGAAAAACGTTTCCTCATTCCTTACAGGCAAAGCAGCAGCAAAAGACTGACACTCGAGACTCAGCGGGAAATATCCCATGATCGCTTTCAGTGGCAGAGCAGGAAGTGGTGCGGTGCGAGGCCCCAGAGAATGAATGGATGTGCAGACACCAGACACTGAGATTCACAGTGTTAGTGTCAGTGTCCTCAAACAAGGAGCGTGAAAGAAAGGGCTGCTGGTGTGTCTTCCTCCTGCCAACATAATTTGATTTTCCACACAATCGTGTCAGCAGCTTAAGGTGAGTTAGCAGGTGGGTATTTTACTGAAAGGGCACACTGCCAAGACTATTGGCGGTTTATTGACACGCACACCCGCTGGTTCAGAGTTTGAACCTTTGACCCAGCTCTCAGTTCAGGAACAATTTGACTTCTGGCACTCACTGTGCCCACATAATTAACGTATTTTTTCTGTAATCAGGAGTTGAAGATGAGTTCACTTTCCTCGGGACAAAGCGCTCACTTACTGCTGTTGAGGATCTTTCCCGTTATTATCTATTCAGTTCAATTCAATTTCATTTATATAGCGCTATATCATAACAGAGTTATATCGTAGCACTTGTTAATATAGAGCTTAAACCAACTCTATATTTATAGACTCAACAATTCCACCATGAGCAAGGGCTCATGTGACTCTCCTCCGTTTTGAGCTTTAAAAAATCTCTCCTGGCGCAGCTTTCAGCGATCTTCCAGAAGCTCGCTTACTCCTCGAGTACCAACACCAATTATCTGTCTCATCTCTGTAAGCCGGTCACCATCATCCCCCTGATCACGCCGGGGGGGCTTCCTCATCCCCCCCAGTGGACTATAGGAAATGAGCAGCTCTCCTTGGGTTTTGTAAACAGACTGCCAGTGTGCGCTGTGTGGCACGTTGCACTCATTATACTCATCGTGAGCGAGGAGAAGGCCACTTCCTGTCACTTCAAATACATTCCTGAAATTGATTTGAGATAATAATGGCAGGTTTTTTTTAAACCGGGCCTTTGAGTTCAACTTTTGGATGAAACATTCATGAACACACATCTGGACTTTTTGTGCATTTTAACCCAACACACCAATTACAGATGCAAATGCAAATGTTTTTGCTGTAAATTGCAAACTTATGCTTGGCTTATAATATGGAGTCGACTTAATAATTGGACATTGGACACCAAACATCTTGTTTGGTTTGGACTTTTGTGCCCCAGCAGCGGGTGAGATGAGACAGTATGTGTGAGTAAGGAAAGATCAGTAGTGGCAACACAACACAAAAGGGCTAACTGACCATCTAAAATGCCAGAAGGTGCACACAAACTGAGCACAAATTGGAGGTTTAATTATAATAGTCACAGCGTTGGGATAACATCTTTCCACTGGCAGTCTGTGTAGCCTGGATGTTACGCCAAAAAGTGAGCTATTCAAACACGTTTAATAAATCGGTGACAGGATTACAAGCGTTAAACGGGCAGAGGAGCCTACTTTTATTAACTCAGACCACAACCGTCTACTGATCCTACAAGGACGTTAACACTATGACTATGCTCCTCTACCTCTGTCGTTCCTTCTTTCTGCAGCCGTTACATAACAACACACACCGTGGACAACATTTTGTTAGGAAAGGCACATTTTGGCACAATTATTGACTGCTAAATGATCTTCTCTACCCAACCGGTCGAGGCAGATGACCGCCCACCAAGAGCCTGGTTCTGCCTGAGGTTTCTGCCTGTTAAAAGGCAGTTTTTCCTTGCCACTGTC
>JAVQJF010064456.1:0-10153 GCA_036023855.1 Gadopsis marmoratus | reverse complement strand
ATATAGATAGATATGTGTATATCTATATATAGAGAGAGAGATAGATAGATATGCTTATTATTACTGATGTGTTCACAGGTAAAACGCATTTTGATGTAGCTGGTTGAGTTAAACTACTTAAATACTGTTTTGTAGGATTATTTGAGTGTTTGGTTTATCTTAGATTTTTTTCTTTATTTAAATTGTATATTCTTTTGCTAGGTCTGTTTTGTTATAATAAGAAAGGTGTATATATATCTGATATATTTATTTGCTTGCTAAGCCAAGGACATATAAACCAAATGAAAAACACAAAAACATCAATATGGATGACAGACTTGTTTTCCCTGCATACAAGTCCTACTGTGTGATGCATCAGTGGCCTATCAGAATAAATCATAATTTCTAAACTTAACATATATTTTTCATGTTAAAATCATAAACTAAAATGCAACTAGTAACTATAGCTGTCAAATAAATGCAATGAATTAGAAAGTGCAGTACTTCCCTCTGTAATGTAGTGGAGAATAAGTCGAACGTAACATGGACAAGAAAGCAAAGTACATCAAAAATGTACTTCAGTACAGTACTTAAGCTAATGTACTTTCCACCACTGGCATTTTACAAACATATTTAATGAGTGTTTGATTATAGCTATGTTCTGTAGGCCCCCAGTATATGTGTACAGTTTATCATAGGCAGTTAATACTACATTATTGTATGAAACTGGCAAGTTGAATTAACCTGAGGAAGAAGATCTGCGGTCAAAATGTCATGTCTGTGTAGAATTAGAGAACTGGGACTGATTGAGACAGTAGTGTGCAGATATTTCCTAATTTTTTGTACAGATAATGCTTCAATCTTAAAATCAGTGAATACTTTTATCCTCACCAGAAATATTCAAAATAAAGCAGTAACATAACTTCTTAGTAGTGTATACATTTATGTTACACTGATATGTTTTACAAGTTCAACAATACAGTTCATTACAAGACCACTGCAAAGGTTCAACAATCCTTCGCTGACATTTGGTTGAGTGACATGCATTATCAACAGGTCTTGCATCCAACAAGGGCCCATAAATACATTTGTATTTATGGGCCCTTGGTGTGAGTGGCATGAACACTCTGCATTACACACACTGGTTTATGTCACACCAAGACTAAGCCGTCTCTCAGCTGTCCTCTGTACTGGGTGGGTCCTCTGTATTGGCTGGGTCCTTTAGCCGCTCCACAGAATTGTAGTGTTCTCCTAGTCCATAGGCATGACGCATATAGCTGCAAACAATGAGAAAATATATTCAGGGAAATTAGAATAATCTATGCATACATTAGAGTTCTGCAATGTTGTGTGTCTACAGCTACTCTAGTGTGCTGTGATAGCCATCATGTTATCAATTTGAAACGTTTGCATGAGGATCCCAACCTGCCATATTATATCTCTCACGAACAAGTGCAGCACATGTTTGGAATATCAATTGCAACAGCACGCTCTATGAGAGAAGCCTTGTTGAGCCTTTCATAAATGCTTATTTTGCATAATCAAAGATTAGATTTAAACTTGTGATAATACAACTTGAATCCCTAGCAGTCGTAACAACACATACACAACGTACACAAGGGTGATGAGTTCACTATCAAATTCCTCCCCAATTTTTATAGATGAGGAGTTGGCCTGGATCACTTCTATTGGCAAGTGAAGAACTTGGGACAAAGCTCGTAACTGTTGGGGGAAAGACATGAAAAAGAAAGTCATTATTGAAACGTACGAGGAGCAACAGCACAGTGCATCTGTGGCAAAACTCTGACAACTCACTTCTAGTTGTCCACCCCAAGCCGCTGTGTGCTCCACGTCACTGCAGTATTTCTCAAACTCATCTGGAAACCAATGCACACACAAACCCTTGAATCAATACTGTGCAAACACATCATATGGAATATCTATGGCTACCATTTGTGGCCTTTAATATACTCATACGTGTGACAGATTGTTTCTGAAAAGCAAAAACAAACTCAGAAGAGTTACCTGGTGTGTACATGTCACCAGTGTTGGGGTTGGTGAGGAAAGGCAGGAAGTCGTCAGCATGGCTTCTCATGTACTCGGCAGTGCGGGACCGCAGATCTACCACACTCATGACTAACCCAGCCTAGAATAAAACAGAATATGTGCTATCTGTGTAAGAACATATATCTGTGTAATAGATATCTGTGTAATAGCATATAAACTTTTGTCAGCGCAGCATTGTGCCATTTTCAGTTGTAGCAACTCCAGACAGCGCAGCATCAAGGAGTGTGTCACATTTCTGATTAGGTATTCAGACTACAGCTACCTTTGATCGCTGTGCCAGCTGATCTTCAATGGCACGGTACATGCAGTGGCCATCGGAAGAGATCTCCTTGACCTGTAGCTGTTTCTGGGCGAGTTTCTGAGCCAGCATCAGACCCTCCTGGTGCCTCGCACCCTGCAGGTTTTCCACCTCGGCCTCTGCTATCCTGCTCTCCCGCTCCTTCTCCTGGGCGGCCTTCTTGTCCTGGAGAGGATCATTTAAACAAAATGTATTTAATTAGTAGTTGGAACCATGACTGAAGCAAGAAGGAAAAACAACCACAGATATTACCAGTTATAAAGGAAGTGTTAATAACCAATAATCATACTGCTGTCTGAGGTACTGACGTAGATCATAGGATGATAGTTTATTAGCCTTAAGTTGTCTTCTTCAACTGCTGTGGGCAAAAACAAGCGGCACTTAAAATGGTCCTACTTGAGGTGGACCTTGTATCTCACCCTTCTCTTCTGGGCCTTGGTTACACGTGGCTGTTTCACCTCATCTTGTTCTCCATCCTCCATCTTCATGGCCTCCACTCCATTTAACACTTCTTCCACCTTGTACGATTGAGGAGAGGAGGAGACGGGAGCTTTGGTCATGTTGCAAATAATGTAGAATAATAATAACATCCTAATGCATAGCCATGAGATTTGTCAGTCATCCGGATGCAGACATTTACCTTTGTGCCAGCTGCGGATTTGAGTCGCCTGAGCTCCTCTTCGTGTTTCTGGCTGAGATCAGCCTCTAGTTTGGCAATCTCCTCTGTCAACTGTTTCCGCTTCTTCTTGTCATTTTTGGGGACGGCATTTTTCATGCTCTGGACTTTAGCTGAAAATCAAGCACAGGAGCAGACTGTCTGAACAAGCAATACCTCCGCAGAGCCTGCACACACTGTGTACGCCTGTCAGATGGTGCTGGATGTTGGTTAGAAAAGTTGGAAGTTGAAAATGGATTAAATGGCCAGGATGGCCACGAAGAACATGCTCACAGGTGGTATTACTGCACCGTGATGTTAGTATATTGGTTAGAAGACATCAGAATAATCCATGAATCATATGTGGTAGGAAACTGCTGCTATAATGATGTCGCCTACATAACGTGGCCCAGCAGCAGATCTCTGCCCTCTGTGAGAGTTTTATATGTTCTACAGCTCGGCCTGCTCGCTAGTTGTCAGGTGGCGCTAAATTCCGACAAACAAAGCACCAAATGAGATTCATACAAACTGACAACAAAAGGGTGCATCTCAACAACGTGCAAGGTGCGCAGACAGCTCAGGTTAGCTACCTTGCACATCTTTCTTTTCCTTGCGGTGCTGCCTTGCCAGCCGCTCCTCCGGCGTCTCCGCTGTCGTCTCCTCCTCCATGACTGGAGGGTCGCTCAGTCTGTTCAGCAGCAGCCTCTGCGAGCTACACGAAACCGACAGTCGTCGGATAAACAAAGTGTTACGGTGTCGCAGTTATAAAGTACGGCACAACGCTGACATGAGATAACAAAATGTATATTCCACGTTGAATCAAATGTGCTCCTACGGCCTTATCCGGAAGAGATGCGGGAGCAGGGCGGGGCTTTGCTCTTCTTCGCCTAAGCGCCGCGTTAGTGATGTGTCGATCATGGGTGAATCGTTCACGGAACTACTCCTTTGTTATAGTTCGTTCATTGAACTACTCATTTTATATGTACTACTCATCTCCGAGAGTAAGTAGTACATTTTGGCGCATGCGCATTGCACAACAACAGTGTCCGAGAGCTCTTTAATTTATTAAATGGTAAACGCAGGCTTAACAGGGCAAAAGCACAAAGGACAACCTTGAAGACGTCGACAGGTTTTTTGTAGAAGGTTGACAAAATAAGTTAGTAATGTTGTGAGGCATGTCAACGCTAGAGATATTTGCTAGGTAATAATTAAATGGCTAGCTTTGTGCCAAGTGGAGCAAAGTTAAAGTCTTTAGTCAGCCAGCGAAACAGACAGATGAGGGATTCTATGTGCTAAGCTACCACATAAGAAAGATACCAACACGCTCAAATTATTGCTGTGGTGCAGACTGTTCACTGTTTTTATAAAGTCAAAGGTTAGACATTACCACTTACCAGATAATGCTAGCTAACAGATATCTTAATGCCACCAACCTTCTAACCATAACGTTAGAGTTGGGAAAGGGTTTATTTTGTTGTATATGATGTCCACTTTGGTCATTTGTATATTGGTACATTATGTAAATTCTTATTGTGGAATTTTAACCAGGTCAAAATTAACCATATTGATATACAAAGTATGTAAAATGTACATTTTAGAGCAAATATTATTAGATATATTTATGAGAGAGATGCTATCACTACTCTGAGATGGATTTTGTTATACCGCCACCTATTTGCTTGTTGCTATACTACAGTTCTATCCTGTCATAGCAGCCAGCTGTAATATAAAGGTAGGTTCCATCAGACATCACCCCAGTTTCTAAGTAAATATTCACCCCATGTGATACATTTCAAGCAGGGTCTTATTTATTTAATACAAACATCACATCACTCTTGGCTACAATGTTCTTTTAATCACTAGTTCCCAATCTAGATTCTGATCACCCCAATAAGATAAATCAAATCCCCAAAGATAAATCGGTTCATGAATTAAACTGAAGTTCGTAAATGTCCCCTTTTCAATCTTAAATAAATGTAAGCTTATCAAATAGAACTGCCAAGAAGCGTTCAGCGAACATTCCTTTGCTTTGGTAAATGAAATAAACTGTCATCGTGAAACGTTATTTGGTTTTATTGGTAATTAATTGGCTGAGAAAGTCATTTCTGGAGGGCAGACGTGCTGCGTGACGTGGCACGAGGGGGGCGGAAGCGCTTGTTTGTGTTTTGGTTCTAAGAGGAAGTTGCGAGAAGAAAGAAAGGAGGAGACGTGACGGGATTGCTGAAATTATTTTTCTTGGTTCCCCAACAGCACCGCGCCACAGCGTCCCGGGATCCGCGTGTGAATACTACAGCGGTGGTATTTAAAGTTCAAAACATCGTCCGGCTCTCAGGTAGCGAACTTGACGTGATTCGACAAGTTGTGGTTTCCAAGCTGGCTGACTGACTAAGGTTTGCTCAGTTGTCCCCGGGGAGTAACGTTAGCTAGCGCTAGCTGACTCCAGCTAACGTCGGTGATGTTTGATAGCTAAGAGAATGTCGAAATACAGGCCCGTGTCACGTCTTACCGAGTTCAGCTCTTTCCCTTGTGTGTTGATGTGGTGACATTAGCAGGCGTGTGTATGACAGGCTTGCAGTAGCAGCTAAATGGGTGGAATGCTAACAGTGCAGAGCAGGCTAACGTCAGTGTTTGTTAATTGATGGGTTTCAATAACGTTACTCCCCATGAAATGACGTTAGCTAACCAGCACGACATTTCAGATAGATAACGCTATCTAGCAAAACAACGATTAGCTTGTTGAACCATCGTATTCCCTTTTGTTTTCTGTAGCTAGCTGAGCGTCTTATAGTGCTTGAAGTGGTTAAGAGGCTAACGTTACTGGCCAGGTCGAACGCTATGGCTAACAGCAAGTAAGCTAACTAGCTAGACAACAAAAACAATTTGGAAAATGGCGTCCCCCTCTAAAATAAAACCAGATAAATTGCCACAGCTAACGCGAGCAAATGTGTTTACAGTCAACTAACGACAGTCAAATCCAAATATTTTGTAAGCATCGCAGTGCCCAGTGTTTGACATTCCTTGTCTTGAGTCCGAGTAAACGCAGTTGCTGTCTTTTCGCAGCAACGTCTCCTACGTTTGTTTTTTTCTTCACGCTTGCCTGCGTTTAAAATATATCTTGTCACATTGTTATTTATTCATATTAAATGCCTGACATAACTACCTCGGTAACAGCCTCACTAGTCACTTTCATGTGGTTTGTGTCCCGAAACTTATTATTTAAAAGCGAGTCCCCGTTCCCGGATCTGTTTTGTATGTTAGGAAGATATTTTGACAGATGTATGAATGCATTTTGTAAGCAAATATATAATGTAGGCATATTTTGTTTAGCATTCAGCAGAGCCATCGGTATCTCAACATAAGTTAAGGTTTTACACACAGTTTTTATTATATTGCAGAAATGTACAAAAGCTATGTGCAGATTGTTCTCTTATGTGATTATTATACTGTATATCACCTGTTGATGCTTTGATGTATTGATGACTGACGTAACTCAAGCAGTCAAGTCAGCAATTGACACACACAACACCACATGTTATTAGACCTGTATTTGCTTTTATATACTAAATATAACTATATCAACTCAACATTATACCACATAAACAACATAATAAGTATGTGTACATTCTAATACAATTTCATACAACAGCCTTGCAAAAATGGGTGTGGTGTCTGGTTGATGGCAATATGTACACCTCATAATATATAATATAATGCAGTAAAATGTCATAATCCGGGGCCTCAAACCTCACCATAGAGGCCATCACTAATTTACCAAAGTAGCTTTTTTGCAGAGCCATTGTATTTTATTTCATTAGAGAGTATGTGTGTGAATAATAAGATGTGTTTTTGTCAGTAGGCATAAAATCTCTCCTGGAGAAGGTAGCTGGTGGCTGCACGGTTAAAGTCACAATTGTCATATTTGTGGTCAGTGATAAGATTCCATGAATCAGGCACAGGACAAATTCTCTCTGCAAAATCGGACATAGACTGCGATTATCTTCTGACAACAGTCATCTGTTGTTTACAAATTAGTGCATGAATGTGTGGCATGTGGAGGCGTGAAACTCATGTGAAACTATGTGGTTTTTGGTGGGCTTTCTTTGCCTCTTTCATAATATAATTAGTAAAGGCACTGTTGGTAACATATACCTACTCGTGTGTAAAACTATGGAAATATTGTGTCAATAATTATGCTTATATTTAAATGATGGCTTTGTATGTTTGAGGTGCTTTCAACATGGAATTAATTGGCTCTCTTTAAATTACTTGGGATTATTTTTACAAATAAATATAGAAATATTTACTTTTTCATAATTTAAAGACAAAAAGAAAGCAAAATAATTGTATACATTGTAAGTATATTTTATTCACATTTTAATTTGTTCAATTCATAATTTGAATGTAAACCTATTATTGCTTTTAATGGTGAAATTGATAACTTCATATGCATTTTCTTGTTTGTAATGGCAAAGATAACTTAAAGCTGCTGTGTTGTTGTTCTGTAGAAGCCTGCTGTTTATTTGAAATGGCCTCTGTAACACTAAAGTGATACCACTGGGCTAAAGCTTGAATTTCACACGTGAACATAGGGTTTTTGGAATTTTTATTTTTGATCTTATTCTAAATAGGTGATGAATACCTCCTTTTTTTTTACACATGTAAACTAATTGATTATTCTGCGCTTGTTTAATCTTGCTAAACTCTATCAGAAGGGCTAATGTTTGTATTCTGTTCTCTCAATATTCTTCAGAACTCTAGAAATGATCATTATCACATGTTCATTTAGACTAGTCAGTAAAAGATTTAGATTTGTATTTTCCACAATTAGCATAACTTAATCTGCATCCTGTTTACTTAAGCGGAAGTAGATTAGTCTTGCTACTTTTTTATGGTCTAAAAGTACATTTTTATGCATTGTACACACCTGACCTTTTTTTGGCAGATCAAGTCTTATATCTCTAATTCACTTTAAATAATACCCATTACTTAAACCACCCCAAACTGCCCACATTAAAGGATTATTGTCAGTAGGTTTAATTATTTTCCACTTTTTGCACATAGTAATACCTTTAATTTCCTTTGAGCCATGTAGAGTCCCTCTTCAAAACAAAGGGATAAAAGCAGTTTATTTTAGTAACCGTTGACAGCTCTAAGACACATCATCTTTAGATACTTCCTGTTAGTATTTTGGTATCACACTTTAATTCAGTTTTTACATAAAATATTGACGCATATTTCAGTCAATGGAAGAAGATATGTTTTCTCTTTGATAATCAGTAAACGTATTTCTTCTCATGCATCTTGCAGCAGAATTCCTGATAGTGACGTTTGGCACACAGAACACCGGGGGATCTGACTAGGTCATGGCCAATCGGGGAGGAGCTACGAGACCCAATGGACCCAATGCAGGGAATAAGATCTGTCAGTTTAAGCTGGTGCTGTTGGGAGAGTCAGCCGTTGGGAAGTCCAGCTTAGTGCTCCGCTTCGTCAAGGGTCAGTTCCATGAATTCCAGGAGAGCACAATAGGAGGTGAGTTTGGTTGTAGATTAAACAGGTATATTTGTGTCTGCATTTGCCAGATTTTGGCCTTTTTATTTAGATAGTTGCCCAAGATTCAGGACAGGTGCACCTCCTTACAGCCAATCGGGTGCTTTGCTAATGTCACAACGGTGCCTTAAAATAAATGTTTTAAGACTCCCAAGAAGTTTATAATTTTATTTTGTATTCAAGCTCATTGCCACATTTGTAAAGTGGAACTTGAGTTACAAAATTGTAAACTTCACAAACATCTCTTATACATTGACAGTACTTTATTTTCATAGATTTGTTACCTGTTTACATGCATTGTATAAAGTATTGTTTTGTTGTAGATATTAATACTGTAATGCTGACTCACCCCTTACCTTATCCTTTCCCTGCAGCTGCCTTTCTTACCCAGACAGTGTGTCTAGATGACACAACAGTGAAGTTTGAGATCTGGGACACTGCAGGCCAGGAGCGTTATCACAGTTTGGCGCCCATGTATTATAGAGGAGCACAAGCCGCCATCGTGGTCTACGACATCACAAACGAGGCATGTTCACCCCTGACTAAGCTGTTCATACCGTTCTCTCAACGTTACTCTTTAAGTTGTACACACAACAAGTTGTTGTTCAAATACAAATACTGATGACTTTTATGAAACATTTTTAATGGAAATATTGTTTGAGGTTTATGATCACATTGAAGGTGTTGACAGATGGCACTACTGTATTCTATTTGCAGGAGTCCTTTGCACGGGCAAAGAACTGGGTGAAGGAGCTGCAAAGACAAGCTAGCCCTAATATAGTCATCGCTCTGTCAGGCAACAAGGCTGACCTAGCCAACAAGAGAGCCGTCGACTTCCAGGTCAGAGAAAACAAACAAACTGTGTCTTCAGTCGGTTTTATATTTTTAGCACTTTTTGGGAATACTCCTCTCTTACATCTAATGGATATTGTGTGCTTATGTTCAGAACATACATTACATGTGATTAGTTCCATTATTCTCTCCTGAGAAGACTTGCAGTCTGAAAACCACTTTGAATTTTCTTGTCCCTGAATGCATTCATGCATGCACGCATGTGTGAGGACGTATGGAAAACTGATGGTGTTTATGTTGTGTTCACAGGATGCCCAGTCCTACGCAGATGACAACAGCTTACTTTTCATGGAGACGTCGGCCAAGACTTCTATGAATGTGAATGAGATATTTATGGCTATTGGTGAGTAATTCCATTCAAAGTTTCTAAAACAATGTATGTTGCCAAAGCATCAAAATAGGATGTGTCCAAATTGCACAGTAACATGACATTAAGGTGTGTGTATAATGGGAGATAAAGTGTATATCTTGACAGTTTATTCATAGATTTTGCCAGCAGAGTAATCAAAGTGGTAATCAGAGCCAAGTTGATGATTATTTGCACAAGTAATTTTTAAATGTTTATTCTGATTAACAGGTTGAATTATGAAAATTATTTAATTTGTAACTTCTGTAAACGACATATCAAAGGTTACCGTTTACCCCCCCCCCCCTTCCAGCAAAGAGATTGCCGAAGAGTGAACCTCTGGCTCCAGGAGCCAATAGCGGGCGGAACCGGGGAGTGGACCTGACGGAAGCTGCCCAGCCAGCAAAGG
>JAVQJF010064453.1:0-20155 GCA_036023855.1 Gadopsis marmoratus | reverse complement strand
CCCCCCCCCCCCCCCCCCACCATGACCCACACCCACACCCACACACACACTAACCCGCACACACACACCAGGTTAAAAGGTTGCCTGGTTGACACATTAACTTCTGATACCCTGCCTTTTCTTTTTACCTTGTTTCTGTCACTTCTCTATTACATATTGATATTTTATCATCATTTAAATTATTAAAGAATTTTTCCTACTGGTATTTCTTACTTTTTGTCTTTGCTACTTTAAAGTTTTCTATAAGCTGTTACAGTATGGTTTCTCCCCAATGAGCAAAAGGAAAGTTTTACTGTACGTCAGCTATCCCCCTGCATGTCAACCATGCTTCTAATCGGTGTTGGATTCCGGTAAAATTAATAGCTACATGAATCCACTAATTAAAGAAGCATATATTTTCCATCTTAAGCTTTTGTTTCATGGGTTCTTGAGCTGGTGTTTGTTTCAAGCTGCTGACAGTGTACACATATTGTGTGTGTGTGTGTGCTGTAGAAACCTATCTAAGACCTCCATCTGCCACGGGACAATTGCACGCAGCTCAAAGAGATCCGCTGCTGTGATGTAAGTGGAAGGAGCCCTGCTGCTGCTGGCTGATGTTGTTTTTGGCCACGTCCCCATTCCAGCGCAGACGATGCTGCTGAGGCACAGCTGGTGGGCTGCCTGTCTGAGCCCCCCCGCCCTCCCCTCTCCTCACCATCCAGACCTCCAACCCCCCTCATCCATCAAACCACCTGTAGCTCACAACCCCACCGCCATACCGCTCAGCTGTCTTACAGGAAGTGAGGTAAAAAGGCTTGAATGTTAGTGCATCCTGTGACGCCAACAGGCTATCATCACTTCCTATCTGAGGACAACACACACACACACACAAACAGAGGAATGCATACAAGCAAAGCACTGGCTATAACAGACAATGGGACTGATACTAACAACCTTTCATTTCTTTCCATTATATCACTGTGGCGGGAAAAATGGTTGCCTTCACCAGAACTCTGATAATGTGACTGATAGATACTTTAGATGTTCTACTCAAAAGGCTTGTTACAACAACAACAACAACAGTGACTGCATAAAGTAAGAATTAACTTTGTTTTCCTCCAAAGAAATCTCATACAGTGGATACAGCATTTCTCAAAAAACTGTGATCAAACACAGCAGATAAGATAACATCGGGCTCTGGCAGACTCTCCTAAACCGTTAAAGCCTCACGTGCTCACATCATGTTCACAGCAAAAACCATATAATTCAATCTGTTACACTAAAAAAAGATAAAGGTTTGGTTCAACACTGAAAGCACAGTCCTCTATCATCCACTAGAGGGCCAGTCAGCTGAGACCTGAAGTTTAAGAAAGTGACTGAAGAGGGATTCAGAAACATTAGGTGAAGTCAAAGGCCGTTAAAATGCACTAACACCATTAAACTACTTGATCAAATAAAATAAAATTTAATTAAAAGACTTTCAATTATTTGCACTCTCTCACACGTTCTTACTCTAAACTTCAGTGTGTGTGTGCCGTGGTGTAGCCACATTCATGACACAGTGTGTGACTCGAGCCACAATGCCTATTGTTGTTTGCTGCATTCTTCATCGTGGCAGCAGAGAAACCTCAGTGGTTACTGTTGCCATGCAAACAAACTCAGCACCCGCAAATTGGTGTGTGCTCTGCCCATATTTTGCAAATGGAATCTGACATAAGGGAGTATTAAGACATGAGACAGTTTACCCATTAGTTGTAATGTGATCTTCAGTGCATATCCAGATAACACATGACATTTAATCATTTCTCCTCCCATAAATTACACTAATTATCTCTGCTGTACTCACCCCAGTTCCCATGCTGCTCTGGGGCTCCACACTCTCAGGCTCCAGGCAGCGACTGGGAGCTTTACTCCGCTCCACAGTCCCTAAAAGAGCACACACACACAGCAGTAGTACAATAACTAGAATGAAGTAGATGACTCGTTGTCCCATTTGGTGTCAAACATCTGGTCATTTGTGAAGTTAGGAGAAGAGCAAAAGACAGATGGGATGCAAGCTGAGGTGACAGAGGATGAGATTATCTGAGGTGTCCTGACGGGGCCCATAGGAAGAGGCTGGGCAGCCTTTCAGAGCCTCACACAGACCACACAACACTAAGGAATGCACTATCTGATCCAGCATCATGCGTAGATCTGCCACGTAACTATGGAGACCACAGACAGACCGCTATCTCTCCCACACGAATTATGCATAGACGTGTGTTGCAGGTTTTCTGTCAAGCAGAACATAATTATGGCCTTTTGAAATCTGACCTTTAACTGTTTTTAACTAACCCGTTTATGCTGCCAGAACACAGTGACAAAATGCATCATCCTTAAATGTTAAATGTTACAATCACACATCTGGTGTCACATTTGAGTGTCTACATTTTACTCTAATCAGTTAAAACATGCATCTTTCTAAGTTTCATCTTAACCAGACCAGTGGTATCATGTTTTAACAGATAGACGTAGCTTGACTCCATTTTATCAAACAGCTGGACTCACCTTGCTGCTGGTCATCTCGGAGTTGTCGGATGGCTGCTCTGATCATCTTCCTCTCCTCATACTCGCTGGCGGCACGGAGCTTCACGCAAACACACACACAACATCTCAGTGCACACAGAACAAGCATGCGGTGTCACCACATTTCATGATTTGTGTTAATACTCACCATTTTCGTGAGCTCGTCAATGTCCTGGATTGACTGCAGCTTTCGCGACAGGACGTCCAAGATGTCGCTGGATTCAGACATGAGAGAGACAGTGAAGTTGTTAAAATGGTGGTCATTATGAGAGACAAACACAAAAGCACAAATCGTGGGCTTCACTGACTCTATCCTGAGGCCTCTCTGTGCAAGACAGCGAAGACAATTCCAAGATAACGCACACTTTTCTTGGCTGGGATAAAACCCACGAGAGGAAACACTCCCAAATCAAGCGTGGAAAAAGTGATACTCTGGCATAACAGACTTGAAAATGGCTGCTCTCATCCTCCCTCTTCTCAGCCTAATTTTTCTCAATTTCACTGCTTGCTTTTATGTTGGTTTCTATTGCTCCTCCAGTTCTCTCATTATCTTCGCTTTCCTTCAGTCGTTGGTATTAAAGGATGTGGCACTTTGGAGTGGAGTATTTCACATTCCACCAATGAGAGGCACGGGATAATGCAACTTTAAGACGGTTATGTGTGTGTAGGTGTGTATATGTATGTGTGTGTCTTAACACGTGAATGCATTTTCTACAGTAGGTATGCTTCCTCTAGCAGCTTCGGTGTTATTGTAACCCAAGTCTTCTGAGAGCAGCCGTGAGTGAAGTGATTAACCCGGTCGGCCTCAGGTTTTAATAGTGACAGAGAAAGAGAACGACAGAAGAAGGTAGTCCAGACGTTACCAGTCATTAACGAACACCTGTAACAAGACTCCTCTGCAGCACTCAGGGCTTCGTCCACACAGAGAAAAGACTTCAGACCATCAAAGCTTTAAGCTCCCATACTATCAAATCTTTGGGATATTGCTGTCAGATATGATGGCTGAGGAGAGCAAAAGGTGCTTAAATGTAAAATGTATAAATGTTGCAACCTGGTGTGATTGGACAGATTTTAGGAAATATATATTTTATAATTATACATATTTAAGTATCTTTCATTTTTAATAGAAGTAACATGAGGTGTGATGAAGATATTTATTCCTCTATGGCTCTTTAAAATACATGTACTGTAAAATGTTTACAGTAACATCAAGATGATCTTAAGTTACTAAAACCGGTTTGTCCTGTTTTTCATTCTGTTTGCCTGCAAAAACCTGCTTATTGACAAAATGGTAGCGCTGAGTTTCAGTTTATCCATATCCCTCAGCTGAATGACAGGTTCTGTCAATTGTGTATTACTGAACTGATAAAACACTCTGAGTAGGCCAATAAAGTCAGACAAACGATCTGAGAAAAACTACTCAAATCGGACTCTGGTGACTTAAATGCTAACAGGTAATCTGACATTAGGACAAACTTTTAAAAGTGAAAGTATTTATTGTGAAATGTGCAGATGTGATGAGAGATGGAAAAAGGAGAATTTACTGTGGTTGCAGTTTTCTGTGATTTCCTGACGTGACTTTTCCAGACTTTTATCTTTTCCCACTGGAGTTGAGGAACGCTGCATCTGGGTTTATGACTGTTTTCTCAGCATCTCTAGTTCACCTGCACTGGTGCAGTTTTTCCATCAGGAAATATCTCTGTGTGTGTGTGTGTGTGTGTGTGTGTGTGTGTGTGTGTGTGTGTGTGTGTTTTTGTAGTCTTACCTGTGCTGGTTCTCCTTGTCCTCCTGCTGTTTGAGGCGTGTGGGTCGAAATCTCTTGCTGGCCAGAGCGGCCTCCATGTCCTCGATCTCCCTCCTCCTCAACTCCCGTATAGCTGAACGGATGAGACGTCTCTCGTCCAGATCTACGGTTCCATCCAGCTGCACGTCCAACGTAAAAAGAAACAGAGGGCATGCAGATGAGTGCAAGTGTTAAAAAGTGTGCTAACACAACAAGGCACCACACAGGATGGCAAACATTTGGCTTGTAAAGATTAGCCACTTGTCATGCTTATATTTGCATCTGTGAGTACACCACAGAAACATGATGAGGAAAAGGCCACAGTTATATAAGAATCCACTGCTACAGTAAAGGGTCATGGGCTTGTTTTCAGTGTAAATAGAGGGCGGTGAATAAGCAGAACCTTAGGGCTCATAGCGTAGAGTCGTAGCTTTAACTTCTTTCAGTCACCGTCTCGTGCCCTCTATAATTAACCCTGCCAAATAAGGACAATAATGCACTTGTGTACAAGAAAGGGCGGACTTTGGGCCAATCTGCCATAATGCACAGCTGTCCCGCCAGAGAGACAGAGTATCCTAAAAAGTTTAGGAATCCACCTTCAGGAGAATTTGTGAATTTTAGCCATGCTAGAGGCTAGCAATGTTGATCTATCTAATGCATGGTTGGTACACCACTTTGGTCCAGACAGAAATTTCTCAACAACTATTGGATGGATTGCCATGACATTTTGAGCAGGCACTCATGGTCTCCAGAGGATTATTCCAACTGACTTTGGTGATCGCCTGACTTACTCTAGCGCCACCACCAAGTTGGCATTTGTGGTTCATCAGCATTATGGGCATGTTAGCATGCTCACAATGACAGTAATGCTGTGTCTGAGATCAGCCTCATAGAGCAGCTAGCATGGCTGTTGACATAGCTGACAGATAATAAATATAAGCATCATTCACGTGTGTGACCTTCAGACAGACGGCCCTGGCTTAGTTTTAAATGTGTGGCAGGGAGTTACGGGGTCAGCAGGGCAGATGAAGGCCTTATAGATTGGTGATGACAAGTGATCTGACTTCACTAATGTGAAAAGACAGGACCACCTGAGCCAAGTTAAGAGGACGGTAAACAAGCACGCCAACAGCTGGTGCTTAGCTATAAGAAAGAAGTGCATTCAGCTCTCCGGGTCAACCCATCCCACAGGTGTCTTCTTCTCTGGCTGTAATTCATCTCGGTTGAACAGTAGTCCGGCTGCAGGGGGCCCCAGAGACTCAGATGTTGAAGTGGCCCACTTAAAACACTCACTGAGCCATTCCATCAGCTCTGAGTGACAGTAAGTTAAAGGGTTTATTTCTTTATGCAAAAAAGGAGTCATTTAGGTGTGTATAAATCCCCGAAAGCCCACCTGCAGACAGACACGCCAGTCAGCAAGCTGGATGCTTTCATGTTAGCAACAGCCGTGAGCATGGGAGGGTAGAGGGAGCCCTCTCCTGTCATGTGAGAGACAGATGTCTGTTTTGGTCGATATCAGGGAACTTGTCATCACATGCAGAGATGAGGAGCTCCTGTTTTCTGATACACTTCACGCACAAACACACGTTAAAGTTTCCTGCTGTACCAGTTAAAACCTGCAGAGTGGCCTTTGAATGCCAACTGGCTTCAACTAGAGGGAGTTGGATGTGGTTGTTACGCTAAGGCTTACACCCTGATGGGTTGAAAAGGGGGTTGACGTGACAGGCCCGCAGGAGGAAGGGGGGTGGGGGTCTCGTAAGAGATGAAGAGGTCTTGCTGTGGTTTGACAAAGTATGCAGCCCAAACTGCACTAGCTCAGAGGGGCTCTTTTATATACTGTAATTTGTGGAAATTTAAAGTGCTGAGCTGACTGAAAATAATGGGTAAGAAGAGAAAGTGCTCGGAAAAGAAGAAAGAATATGAGGAAAGAGGAGAAAGATAATAGGGAAAATTAAAGTGGTTAACAAGGGAGAAAGGATGACAAAGAGAAAAATGAAAGAGAAGCTGGACTCGGGTATGCCTAAAAATGGGCAGATGAGAGCTGGGTGGGAAAGGGCCAGGTCTCACAGGTCATTCCTCACATTCCTGCTGACTCACAAGGAAAGAGCTGGTAGTGAAATCTGCTGATCAGGAACTGGGTTTGGGTCCAACCCGGCAGTGAGATGATACGATGACCAGCAGCCACAGGGGTGAGATTTTGATTGTGAAGTGAGGAAATCCCGAGAGGAGAGAGGAAATGACAACACACTTGCTCATTTTTATCACTGTCCAGTGTCTCTCTCCCATGCCTACACACACACACACACAAACAACACTCGGGGGGGCTGTCTGTTACCACACCGTCAAGCTTCCTGCTGAATGAATGCTGTGATATGATTATACAGCCAGTCCGCTGCCAAGTTTTAGGGCTGGCTGATTTATTTATTCATTATTGAGATATAACAGAACAGCCTCAAGCCTGGGCCTCTAACTGTAACTTCTGCTTAGCATTTCAAAACATTTGGCATTGCATTTTGGCCTATTTACTGTGCATATCACTTTAAATATAAAGCAAAGTCGCATAAGAAAATACTCAGGCTAAAAAAAGGCCAAGGACGACTCAGAGCATGTGACAGACAGCAGAACTGCCCAAATCAGTTACAGTAATCCTTCAAAATACAAGCACAGCGAGTGGAATTAAAGTCACAGTGTGATAAAAAGAGATGAAAAACTACCCCTACATGCACACATCAGCACTTTTTACCTGCTCTAACAGAAGAGGTTTTAAATGGGCCAATCAGTGCGCAGATGGCTGCCTGTCAAGTGTTTGGATTGGTTGCAACACGTATACACTAAATTCAACTGGCCACTGGCGCTGGCACAAAGCTAGCAGCTGTAACTGACTTTTCCTTTAGGTATTTGAAAAGAGGAAAATAAAAAAAGTCCTGCAAAGGAAAGTAATGAGCGGGCATAACCCAAGCAAATAAAACACACCTTAAACTTGGGTGCCTACCAAAGGAAACAGAACAACCGTAAAAGTACCAGAGACAGAAACAGGCACATGTGTGGAAACAGAGTGCATTCAACAAAAACCTCACATGACAGTTGTCTTTACAGATAGTGATCTGTGGCAGTGGAAGGGGAGGAGGGAGGGATCAATCCAGTTACACAGTGACAGCACCTTACACTACTGACAATCCCCCAAAGGCATTTTTCAAACCAAGCCACAGACCTCTGGGTAACCAACTGTCACTGTGGCTCAGAGAGCAGCTGTTACACCCAGACAGAAAGCTTTTCACACTTTTTACTGCTAACAGACCGATGAGTCACAACACAAAACAAACAGGTCACAGACACAAATATGTTTCACTGAAAGAGATGCAGTCATCGAGACGTCGCTGAGCTGTCAGCACCTTTAATGACGGCGGGGGGAATCGTCATGTTACAGTCTGGTCTGCTGTACTTGCTGAAGACTCGTCACACGGCTCTGAGGAAGCTGCTGTGACACCTGTTGGACTCTGACTTGAGTCAGTTGGTGAGATACAACGTTAGGAACAGGACAGAGGAGGTGTTTATGGCTGACGGGCTGAGGAGAGGAAAGACTATCCTATAGAAACTGGGACGACTGCTTCCAGGGCAATGCTTACAGATGCCTATTCCCAACTCTTTTTAATCAAATGCACTTACTCACTGATAAAAAATGCAAAATGATTACCTAATTTGGCAGGAGTCATTCTGTGGAGAGGAGTAAGATGCAAAAAAATGTTTGAATGTTTCACAAGCAGGCCTGCTATGGCTTGCACTGTACTGTTGGTTGCTTTGAGTCACTTCCTGCAAAGCTGCAGCCTCCTATGGAGTCAAAACCCCAAAAGCTATACAAAGACATCCGACTGAAGAAGCTCAATCAATCACGGCCAATTAGAAAGCGTTCATGGTTTAGCAGTAATCCCAACCAGCTGGTGACACACTCCTGAGGACGGAAACACCCTCTGAAGTCTGAACTCATCTGCTACACAGAATAGACCGATTTAAATATGCTTTTTTTAAGTTTGTGAGGTTGGTTTAATTTATTGCGCCACACATGGAAACTGCCTCAGAAGTGGTCAAATATGGTGAGAACTCAAGGCTCTTCGGGTAGTTAAAATACACTGAGCTACTATTTAGTGGGTCTGCCGTCCATAGCTGAGCTGAACGCACGTGCTGTAACAACTACCTGTGGGTGCAGCACTGGAGTGAAAAGAGTCAGACCACTCAGCCAAAGTACTGTGCAAATACAAGGCAAATGTTGTACATGTACAGATTTGTCTAAATTACAACCCTCTATTCTTCTCCACTAGAACATTTAGTCATAGCAATTGAAACATGGATTAATGTTAATCCACCAGTCATGATATCTAAAATAGCTAAGATATGTCTCTCACCACTGGGGTTAATGGCAATACAATGTTTGTTTGCATACTATTAGGGCTCAGTACACTATAATACATGCTTTTTGTTACCAATGAAAATGTGTCTGTACTGAAAGCCTGATCAGATCTGCAGTCCTGTGTCCGCGTGCATGGGTACAAGTGAGGGGCACAGCGGGTACTGTGTGTTTGTGCATGAAATGAGGCCTACAGTAATAATTTCCAGAGCAGGCTGAGGTTAAAGTGCAGCCATGCAGCAGATCAGATCAGTGCTTTATACTCACTTGTGTCGAGCCCACGAGTGAGTTTGCCCTTATAAGGAAACATGGGACACTTCTGGTAGCAGAGCTGAAGTGGATTACCAGCTGCCACCGAAGAAGCCAGACTGGTACAGACACTGACACGGATACAAGAAAAAAATGACTGAAATGGTGAGAAAGTTCAGAAATGTTTTTGGTTTCTTTATTGCCTTGCTTTGGGGCAAAACTCTGAATCAGGTGAAAGCCTGTAAATCATTTCTCAATGCCTCAGAAAAACAATGCATGTGTACAGTAGGCTGGCTGGCACATACACACACCCAGAGAAAAATGGGAATATAATCAGTATACATGACAGCCCTGCAAGGAATGGGTTTTTCACAAAATGAACAAAGAAACTAACCGGATTCAAGGTTAAAACTCATTGTGCTACAGAGCACACTGAGCCTTCATTGTCTAGGGTCAAGAAAAGAGGGAGTACCTGTGCAATATACGAGCCAGGGGGACAGAAAGATTACTGCACATGTGGCAATGGGCTCTTTGTGAGTGCGGCTACACATGTGGGAAGGCTTAACCTTCATTAATAACTGGATGGTAGAATAGAGGCCCAGAGCAGACCTGGGAAAACGGTGTCCCCTTCACACTTGAGGTATCAGGCATAAAGAACGGACATATGGAGGAATGCATGTGGGTGAGAGGGGGGCACAGACATCAACAATGTAATGATGCACTGAAGACAGATATGAAGACTCACGCTCATGGTATTAGTACATTACTGCAGTGGACTCCACATGCTGATGGATTAATCAGCACACACGTGCTCAACGCTCTGATCTAAACTGCAAAATACTGACCTTTCAGCTCTGTGCAGGACCTCAAAGTACCTTCCAATCTTGCAGCATTGTTGCATATCGGACTACTCCAAACTATACACAGTAGAACATATTTCTCTTGGGCGTGATCCACCATCTCCGTGGGACCCATTTCAATGACCTGGCTCCACACACACTTTGTCCCCTCTGAACGCAACTCTCTTCAGGTCAGGTAACAGAGAGGGATTACAGGTCAGTTACAGCCTGGTCAGAACAGCTGTGCCCCACATTTGGGAGCTGGCATCAAAGGGTTTCATATCAGCCAACGTAGATGAAAAGCGGTCTTATTATTCTGCTGCAAACTGCTGCACAGCGCTGTATTCATTCAGTCATTCTCTATACCGTTTATCCCGAAGGGTCGCGGGGGGGGGCTGGAGCCAATCCCAGATGACATTGGGCGAGAGGCGGGGGAACACCCTGGACTGGTCGCCAGTCAGTCACAGGGCAGTGCTGTATAATATATTATTAAAACCTACACAGAACATGCTATTGTAGCCTCGAGCTGCCAGGTTGTAGATGAGCAGCAGATTACGGAGGTCTGTAGTCCAGCTCCACTCCCACAGTCTTTATACATTTTCAAACTTGTAGTCTTCAGCCCCAGCCGGCAATTCATCAGATTTTACTACGCTCCCTCTGGAGCCACAAGAGGTTTTATACAGCTTTTTTCACATATGCAGTAGTTCTCCCCAAGATGTGTAAAATCTAACAGACCTGGGTTGCCCTTTCTCACATTTTTCTCCTTTTCCCCAAAACACTCTAGTCAAAGTATTCAAACCATTGAACAAATGGAGGGAGATATTTTACAAATAAAGTAAAATATGTACCTTGGCCAATTATATTGTATAATCCATGTGTTTAGATGCCAAAATCAAACTCTGATGCCAATGCATTAGGTTTGACATCATCATACCCAATCATAAGAAAGCAACCGAGTAAAGGAGCTGTCCACAGTTTGTTAGTGCAGTATATTGATATCTTCCCTCCGTGATCATAAGCAGAAGATCTGATATAGTACGACAGATTCCAGCAGGATGGAGCCTTCATAAATATAGAGATAAGAAAGGATGAACTGGATCCTGCATTTAAGCAGGCCTCGTTCTGTAAGCAGACCCAGGTCACAGCAGGAGGAGCATGATAAATCTTCTCCAAATATGGGACATCGCTGGTCAAACTGAAGCCCTGCATAACTGGCTCCTTTGGTTTAACGAGGGACGAGCCAGGAGGTGAGAGGGGGGTCCCACAGGAGAAAACAGAGGAGGGATTAAAGCACTCTGGGAGGCTGCAGAGCACAAACAGTTTGTTCTGATAGATTCATGAGAGCCAGCCATGCGGACTCTGAAAATCCACAGTAATTATGTCAACGGGAGTAAGAGTCGCTCACTGACTGACAGACAGACCCAAATTTAATGTAAAAGATCTGCTGTTATATCTTAAGACTGTAACAACATTAACAACAGCGGGCTGGAAAGCAAAACATCAACATCCGTTGGACGATTCCTGGTGTATCTCAGGAAATGGCTCTTTCCTGGGGGAGACAATATAGAAAAGGCCAAAACCACAGTGTTTCTACCTTTCTCTCTGTCTTTCTCTTTGTCTCTTGCACTGTCTCTTTCACATGTTTTATTTCCCATTTTAAAAGTACCATCCTCTCCTAAGCTGGTGAGATTTGATAGATTGAACTTTTTTTCTACTGGTGTTCACTTTGTGACTTGGCAGAAAACCCAAACATTTCTGATCCTGCATAGTGCTGCATGCTGTTTCCTGTACGCAATTTTTCCCTTTAACAGAGCCGCACCTTAGTATTTCAATATAAAGCCAAAGCCTTGCTATGGTCCTCACAACTGAGAATCTTTGTCGAAGGCATCTTAACAGCATCTCAGGAATGACGAGAGTCCGTTTTCTCTTCCCTGGAGAGAAACACAGCTTCCTTATTTCTTCTAAAGTGGACATTAACTAAGTGTCAGAATTTTGCACAAATTAAACATTGAATCTTTTAATTTGATCTGAAAATAGTGAAAAAAGTCTGCTCGTATTGGTACATTATAGATTAGGCATGGAGACCCACTGAAACAGTAGCCACAAAGCAGACTGTACACATCTGTTAAGTGTTTCTTCTGAGTCTAAGGACACTACAGAAGTCTAAACAGAAGGTTGTGGTGTTTGTCACAAAAGGCCTCTGAGCGTGGTAGTGAAGGAGACGGAGGATGAAAAGCACACAGTCAATCCTTTATCCAGACCTTTTCCATTTGGCAGAATGACGATCCAGACACAGAAACCCTCCCTGCTGGATCACTCGCCACACAGCAGCTCTGTCTCGTACCACATGCTTACAAACACTGGCTCACCCCTGGGTTAACGTCCTTATTCATCAAGGCAAAATCTACTGCATTATCCTATTGAGTCTATACTGCACAGATCATTGATGATGATTGAGGTCAGTTTTCTGCAGCAGTAGCAGCTGGCATCGCCTCTGTTTGTCAAGCTTTAACTCTTTGGCCTCCCTCTGTATCCACCGGTTGGTTCTGCTGTTTCTTCCCCCTCCTGTCATTCTCAGTGTCTCACCAGCGACTGCATTTTGACTTACGTTTATGCTCTATGGAGCAATGCTTTCACAAGCGGGTGCCCTTTTGTTTGTGTCATGCACACGCACGCCGACTCACAGGCACGATGCGACCCACATCCTGGGTAAGGGTCCAAAAAAAACGTGGAAATGCAGCAACAAAGTCAGTGAAGAAGTTTCCAAGCTACTAAACATGGATGTAAACATTGAATGATCTATAAAGTATAAAAAATTGCAATTGGTGTTAGCACAATTCTTCAGCTGTCTACATCACAGAAAATAAGTCTATTTTTAATGTATTCCTTCACTACAGAACTGCATAATTCATAGACAATGAGCATATTCAGTGATATATATGGTTTACAGCCCAAAACACATGCTCATACACAGTCACAAACTGTTAATTCACCTACTGTAAGAAAGTAATCACATTACCTCACTGACACAAGTCAAATAAATCCCTTTGAGGTTTGTTTCTTTTATGTCATTTTAAAATGACAAAGCACCTGGTATCCTGTTTATTTATGAAATACTGCTCCTCATATTCAAATGCCAGCTTACGTTTGTAAAGTATCCCATATTTCAAAATGACAAAACAATACCTTTAAAAGTATCTTCTTTATTAAGGAAATACGACATGTTGAACTCAAGAGCAAAGTAAATGTTTAAAGTGAGCTCCATTTACTCAGAGTTATTGTTCCAGACCAACTAACTACTTAAAGGCTACAGACCAAAAATAGACTTTTGTGGAGTTTATATGAACATCATTTCAAAGTTCAATGCTCTTCTTTTCTCATCCTTTCAGAGCCAAAACTGGAAGGCTATTTATAGCAGCATCCAGTAACAAGTTTCCCGTGTTATCAAACAAACAAGCGAGTGCTTATCTCTCTGCTCCCTGGCCTTGTATTTGCATATTCACTGTCAGAGGCTCAAGTCTGCAGGCTGTAACTCAACTGTTCTTGTTGATGCGATGGACTCCGCAACAGTATACACAAGTCTGTTTCAAAAGTGTTAGATCAGAAGGTAAAAACTAACTTTAACTGCTCAGAGCTCATTTCTTCATTACCTCCTCGCTGACACCTTTGAAACTTGATCATATGGGAAACGCTTTACGGAAATGTGAAGGGAATAAATACCTGTGAGAATGATGACAGGTTCAGCAGAAAAACATTAAATCAGGTGTGCACTGTGTATGCCGTGCTTGTAGTTTAGAGCCCAAATGACTTGAGGTCAAAGGTAGTTATGTTCAGCAACTGCTAGTATAAACACAGAGGCAGCAGGCGTTATCAATGGCCAGGAGCATAAAACACTCTTTTCTTTTCCTTGTAAGTATAAGTATGTGTGTGTTCCTACTCCTGTCTCTCTAGAAACTGTGTCATGGGGGCGTGGCTGCCTGCTCTGCCATCTCACACACCTGAAGATCATTCACCATCCACCTGCTAAGAGTGAAGATATTGGGGGGGCCTAGCCACCTCTTCCTAGTTTGGACTAATCAGATGCATATCAGTTCTGTGTTTGGGCCCAGAAACCTGTATTGTTAACAGAAACCGCATGCAGGTAAGTCTTGCAGTGTTATGCTCCTCCTGCAATTTAAGATTTTCTCTTGAAATTTTACTTTACAGCTGCAACTAACAATTTTCGCTATCGACTACTTGTTTCTTGATTCATCAAAATGTCAGAAAATAGAGAAACGCTCTCTAGAATTTCCTATATCTCAAGGTAACATTTTCAAAATGTCAGACCTATCATGTATGATAAAGAAAAGCCCCAAGTCTTCACATTTAAGAAGCTAAAGCCAGCAAATATTTAGCATAGTTGGCAAAAAAAAGCCAATTACACTTTTGTAGCTCTATTCTACTTTTAACAAAATACAATAAAAATACTGTCCCTCCATAACACTGTCTTCAAGTGTAAGACAACACAAAAAACATACAGCACATGTCTGAATGTCCCAGACAGTTATATAATGCAGCATAATCTTTCCGATTTATTTGTTCCTGATGATGAGGCTGACATTTTGGACCATGTCTCCAGGGGGTAAGGAGAAACTGGGACTATACTGAGAGCCTACAAAACAAACCCATTCTTCCCCTCCGACTGTAACCGCTGAGCCCTCGTCAACGCACAAAAGGTCCAGAGAGCCATAAAATGAAAGCCCAGGGGTCCCATATATCATCGAGGCCGGACCACAGAGTGAAATTGCCCTATTTTAAATATGTGTGAATGCTTCTTGATCACCAGGGAGAACGGATGGTCACAAGGGCTGGCGAGACTAGTTACAAATCATTATGGGAGACAAGCAGCATGTGAAATCAGCCCAGCAGGCGCCACAGTTGTGGGGGGGAGAGTCTCCAAGCGGCCATGTCAGTTCTAAACTGAAATGACAGACTTGTGCATTAGCTGACCAGAAACCATAGAAGACAATAGGATTTCATGCATATAATGACCTTCATACCTTTCCTGCAAACGTCTGATGATGCGGCGCAGCAGAGAGGCTAAAGAGATAATTAGAAGGGAGATCACCGTGTAGCTGACAGATGCTTAAGTCAAACCTTATTCTTAGCTAAGAAGGCAGGTGCACAAGTGCCACAACAACAGACACCTGTAGACCTGGCTCGTCATGCAGGTTTGACACATGCACACGGGAAACTATTTCCACCGAGCAGATTCAGGGGTGTAACAACTGATAATCATCACCCTCTGAGGTGGTAATCGGCTGATAAAATCTACTTTTAAGTAATAGTGGTTGGAGTGGTTTGGTTGGAAGGAGAGTTTCTTTGACTGGCTGCAGCAGTCTTGTCTTTTTGCGTCCGCAGATCTTGAGCACCATTCAGATAGACGACCCACAACAATCATCGCCTCCCAAGGAAACTGGGACACCAACCGATTATTTTTCTGGGTATAATTGTGGTGGCCGAGAGTGGGTTAAATAAGCAATATAAAATGCAGCCTGGACTTTGAATAGAAGTGTAGAGGTGGGATTAGTGGCGGTGAGAGGCCACCATTCTGAATATGAAACGCCACAGAATAGGGTGTTGAATTTCTTAAAAACAAAACACAAAAGGTTCCCTTCATGTCTCGGTGGCGCAGAATTAAAAATTCCATCACAAGCCCCTATGAAGTTTAATCCGTTTGTTTCCTTTTAAAACCAAGTTGACTGTGGAAAACCCTGACACTCAAGTCACCGCAAACACCATCAAGGAAAATGTGGGATCTTGGTGACCTTTATAGCTGCTGGTCACATCAGAGAGAGGGAAGCTGTGGAGAAGACGCTCAGCACTAGGAGGAGGAGGCATTTCAAATCTACCTCAGTATTGTGTCCCCCAGTGCATTATAAACCCATTGATTTCCAACATCTGCATGATAAGTGTATATAGATATGCACAAACATATCTGAAATTAAATATTACTGCGATAGAATGCCAGTGGAAGGGAGTCCTCTGACTCTGCTACATCTGCAAATCTGGAGCTCGACTTAATTAAATATAAAACTACAACAAACGCAGTATTGGGAAACTAAAGAGGTCCAGGAAAAAGCTTGATGTCTTTATTCTTTCCACTGCCAAAATTTGTTGTGGCCATTTTTAGACTTTCCTCCTCTGTTCATCTTAAACCCCTACTTCCTGCTTTGTTCCTTTTTTAGAAACAAACCTGATCAAAGCAACCAATACCCAAGTTAAATGTAAATCATCATACTGAAAGAAGAATATTATGTCCTTGATATATTCCTCATCTCCCACTATTATGTCACTTGTGATAAAGGTTTGCCTTTGAGTGATTTATGAGAAGAAGGCCAGACGATTCTAGACTTTGGGGTAATAAAGGACCGGCTGTCTTTATACGGTTTAAATAGTCTCAGACAGGTCAACAAAACATTACATTTATACCCCGCCTTGTTCCAAAGTAAACAGCCTTGTCTTGTCAGGTTTACTAATCTTTACAGAAATGTTTTTCTGAGATGGCCTGTTCTTAAAGCACAGTCTTGGGAAAGCAGCTGGTGAGGATGATGACTTGAGACGTCACGTTAAAATCGGATACTGTGGTTTAAACACTGTAGTTCAATCTGCCAGATGGTCAACAACACCACTGTATCTCACCCCGAACGCACTGGGACTTTAGTGACACAGACCTCTTGTTCGTTAAATATTTGAATTATTATTCCAGAATGAAAAACCATAGTAAAGACAGTATTGCCCAGATGTCCCATGTACAGCATGCATACCCGTAAGTGTGACTCAGACAAACCCAGCGTAACTATGTCTAAACAAGGACAGGCTGACTCATGCGTCCTTGTAAATGTGTCTGTGTTACAGGTGTCATGATATCTATCAGACTGTCTCACCTTCCCCTCTTCAGGAAATCATTAGGACATGACTAATGCTATTGTGAAGCAGGAAGTCTTGTTCATTTGTAGGCTACATGTTCATTTTAGTCACACGGATTTTCTGCTCACACATGTAACATCATGTCTCCTTCAGGAATCGTAATATATCGACGTGGATTCCCTACAAGAGAAATGAATCTTAGTTTCTTCTGCTGTTTTGTAATAGACATCTGCTGTGTCATCATGAGGAATGGCATTAATCCTGAACATTTACTTCTCTTTAAAAGATTAAGATTGTGCTAAAACTAATTTGATTCATGGATCAAAGGTCAATAACTTATTTGATTAAATGACAAATCGTTTGGTGTATAAAAGTGTCAGAAAATAGTAAAATGCCCATCAAAACCTTCCAGCGACATCTTCAAGTTGCTTGTCTTTTCCACAATGACCAGTCAAGAAACCAGCGATCTTAAATGTACAATGATGTTAAATGGAGAGAAACGACAAATCCTGACATTTGAGAAGCTGTAACTAGCGAGCGTCTGTGCATTTGTATTTGTTAAATTACTTAAAAGGGTTGATCGATTAATCAAATCTGACAAATCGATCAACGTATAATTTTAAAACTGGTTTAGGCTCACAAAAACGCCAATCTCTGTTTGACCAAAGCTGCAGTGATGACACACTGAAGCTTTACTTCTCACAGTCAGACACACTTCATTAGATCTGAAACCAACTACTTTAATTATCCTTTAATTAGCCTACTGTTTTCCCAATTAATCGATTGTTAAAAAACTAAATGTGAAGAAATGGCTCGGACACAAGGTGACCTCTTCAAATGTCTTGTTGTGCGAGAGCAACAGCCGAGAACCCAAAGATATTAAACGATGACATCAATTATCACAGTAGTTGCTGATTATGTCCTGGAGAACAGTAGTTGCTGACTATGTCCTGGAGATGGACTTTCCAACTGTCCTGTATTACAATGACCGTAATGTCAACAAAGGATGTTTTGCTACAGTTTTATGGTCACAGGTGTTGGTTGCAGTCTAATACAACTCCCATGATGTACAGGATGCTAACTAAAGATCATGGCAGCCTGAGTTGCATCATAATGTTGTATTAATTTAAAGCCCCCGGTCTTTTCCAGGCAGGTGGCAGCAACACAGAGCATCTCCCTTCATCTACTCACCAAGGCTCGGAGAGAGGACTCGTCCAGCGCAGAATAACTCTCCACTGACATTTTAATCTTTGTCAGGCTCAGGTGAGACCAGAAGGTTGTGTGTGTTCTGGTTCCCCGGTCAACCTGTGGTCGTTCCACCTGCACGACGTGTAGCTTTGTTTTTCAGTTTTTTTTCCCTCCGGCGCAGTTAAAAGTCAGAAACGTCTTGTGAGTCAACGAAACTAAGCCCGTGTCCCGCTTATGGAGCGCATATTTCGGTGCTCTTTTGACGTCTCTTGGGTTGCGGTGGAAGCAGAAACAGGCACACACACTCTTACAAGGGACGTTGGCAGCGATTTGAACAGAGGATTCCCACTGAAAGGTGTAAACCCGCCCCTCCCTGTCGCCGGCGTCTCCCGGCGCTCATTCAGAGCGCGCCTCTCTGTGGGAAGACGGGAAACAGCCTCCGGATATGGGGGATGATTAGTGCCACTGAAGCAATAACTGTGGAAACTCAAATGTAGGAAGTGTAATCCTTACGATTCCAATGAAATGACCTTGTTTTTAATGCTATTGTCGACATTATTTCCAGTAATAGCGATTCAATACATTCTGTAATTACTTCTATACTTCTAATTGTTAGTCCACCACTCAGACACAGAAGAGATTCTATTTTTCACATTTTATTTAACAGATTTTGTAAATAAATCATTTTATTTATTTTCAAGGAAACTCACTGCTTATAAACTCAACACAACTGTCTCAAAACATTGTCTCTAATTTCCCTATAATTAGTACCGGAGTACTGAGTTCTTTCCAGCTGCATACAATTTTATCTCCACATATGAAGGTCTACATGTTTCAAATCCAAGAAATAAATTCTGGTGGACAAAAATGATATGCTTTATTTCAAATGTCAACATATTCAATGTGAAAGTACTGGAATTGGCCTTAAAAAATACTCAACATGTGCACATTTTTAAATGTATTAAGTAAACTCTCAAATTCTTCATAAAAAAAGTAAAAGGGATTACATTTGTTTTATGGTGACTCCTACAGACTTACTAATTCAAAGGGAATGGCACTTACTGGTTCTGATGACATATCCATTAATCTACTAAACACTGCAGCTCTGGTACAAAGGCTAATATTGAGCAGGATTGACAAGTATTTAAGAAGCCTAAGTACTGTAATTCACAGTGGGTCTGTCTTGCTGTGAGGCGACAGTGCTAACCACTGCACCACATATCCTTTTGCCGCGTGAGTGCAGTGCAGTGGATGTCCCCTTCATAACCTGGGAGAACATCAAAATGTTACCATACCTAATAATTTTACTAACTTTCACCTAATGAAGTTGCTCCTGACCTCTTTGTACTTCAAAATGTTTTCAAATTACAGATGAACCAGTTTGAACATACAGAAACTGGAATTGTTAGGTGTCTGTAAATAAAGATTTTATCCTCCAGCTCATCGTCTCATTGGCAGCCTGTTGCCAATTGCTCATTACCCCTGTGTGTACTTAAGACCTGTCATTCCCTCAGTGCCAGTTCATCTTTGTTCCATATAGCAAGCGTCCCAGCACTCTGCTTCCTACTGTATGATCCTGTTTTGTTCCTTGGTTTACAGCTATAGTCTACTCCCTGTTGGCTCCATCATTGTAAAGACTGCTTCTCTGTGTACCGACCCCTGCCTGCTTTAGAGTAAAGACACTTAAACATACCTCCTGTCTCTGGATCGTGTTTTTGAGTCCAAGATTTCTGAGGCTTGACAATGGTGCTATATAAATAAAACTGAATTGAATGTTATGAAAAAATGTCATGTCATACATGTTTGAATTAATTACATTTCACTTTAAGTATCAGCAATTTTAGGCTCACATTGTCGGCATATCTATCTATCTATAGATAGATATATATGTGTGTATATATATATATATATGTGCGTATATGTATATATATATGTATATGTGTGTATGTATGTATGTATGTGCATGTGTATATGTGTGTATGTATGTGCATGTGTATATATATGTATGTATATATGCATATATATATGTGTGTGTATATATGTGTGTATATATATGTGTATATATGTGTGTGTGTGTATATATATATGCATATGTGTGTGTGTATATATGTATGCACATATGTATATATGCGTATATATACACACATATATACATATATATACATGTATACACACGCATACATATATATACACATATATGTACATATATATACACGTATGTATATATATATGTGTTTATGC
>JAVQJF010064449.1:0-15203 GCA_036023855.1 Gadopsis marmoratus | reverse complement strand
ACTGAGTATTATTGTGCAAATGTGTCGTACGGGTGTCAAACATGTGTGCCGTTTCCAGCCTGGTATTCCTTACATGATCTTATGTAAGAATGAAGCAGGTGTGACCACTCACTCTCAGGACGCTCCTAATGCGTGTTGGATTGGAGGTAACAAAATAAATGCGACATGTTTTGACGTATCAAACTGCAATTGGATAGTTAAGCAAAAGATCAAATTTAGAAATACCCAAACAATCACACTGTGGGTGTAAATTTCAGAACCTAACTGGCTGGAGTTGTTTTTAGTTTTGATTACATGATGGGAACAATGCAAGGGCATGCTTGTTACCGTGACAACAGAGATTGCAGTACTAGTTCAATTAAGCATAAACACAGTTCAAATTAAAGTGATTTCACCCAGCAGGGTGTGTTTGATTAAACTGGGGGAAGTTTACATAGAGAAGAAATTGGCACAAGGAATCACTGGAAGGCGCCAGGTCATTTTTCTTTGAGTTTATCGCCTCGCAGTACATGTTGATAGAAGCCTTAATTATTCACAGCGTTAGCTAAAAGCATTCACTACAAAAATGTGGGCTTTTGCTACAACTCACCTTGTTGTCATCCTTGTAAACAAACTCATGAGTTGAAATCAGGGGATTTTAACCAGCTTATTCTCACGTTACTCCTGTTGACATACAGAGACAAGTGTTAACTGCAACAACTGGATTAATGTCTTAATTAGTACACAGGGCTATTAGCGTAGACACAAATGTACCCACCATCGTGTAGGCCTGTCGATTGTCCCTAAAATCAATGTTGATGATTAATCGACTGAAAATAGTTCCATTACGTAAGGAATGTGATGTGTAAGACATTTGCTTTTACACTTTGCATCCAAAATGGGTTATATGTTCACTGCAGTTTGATATGAATACGGTTACTTCGTAGTTTCTCTGTTCTATAAAAGTAAAAACTAGTTCGCATGACATCCTGCAAAAAGTCAGGTTACGTATTAAATCCAGTAAAGCCCTGCAGTAAAATTAGAAAATATAAAAAATGCATAATAACATGCTGCACTTGTTCAGAGAAGTCGACATTATTGCCTCCTAGAAATCGATCTTTTCCTTTTTGACTGTGGCTTATAAAACCACAGTAAACAGCCAAGCTACTTTGCTACTCCTTTGCCGCTGCTGAAATTGAATTGGTCTGAAATGAGTTCTGAGGGAAACTTGTTGGCAGGAAGGCTGCTTGGAAATATGCAGAGTGCAGTCAGAAAGTGTTGGGACAGTGACATGGTTTGATTCGACTCCAGCACATTCGGTGCGGAATGAAACAATGGCGGTGATGTTAAAGTGTTTGGGGACGGCGTTGCCCGCAGCCCATTTTTATATATAACATCCCAATTGCAGAACAATGTAGCAGGACGTTGATCCTAAACGCAGAGATAAGGCAACCAACATCGGCCAGACCTCAATCCAACTGAACACTTGCTGAATGGACTCAAGGTAAAAGGCCCTGAAACAAGCAAGATATGAAGGTCGCTGTGAAAGTGCCATTTTAAAATGTAATGTTTTGTTTCCATTCATTGTTCCTGCACAGTAGGAATGAGGTCATTGATCGAAAGTCCCTTGCATATGCTGTGAGTATGTCTCAGAAAATCAGCAGCATTAAAATGGGTGTTTAATTTAGTGCTATGGTCTACATACAGTATGTAACACATACATTTTGTTGGCGTTTACAGCATCATCTTTAGCTGCCACGTTTAGTTCACAATCTATCAGTATGGTGGAGCTTTAAGAACGGGGATCACAGGATGAGCTCTAACTTGACATTCAGACAACTACTTAAACAGGAATGTCACCCCTTCTTCCTGCACCTGCCTCTGTTTTAGCCGTGACAGTTTTTCCCTCTATCTTTCCTCTCCTCCTTGCATTTTTCAAGCCGTTCTCTTCTTCTCCTTCCTCTTTTTGACCTCTCACTCGTTTCACACAACTGCACACTTTCTCCTCCTCCCTGTGATCACACACCGTCTTCGGTTTTGCTGGTTTCGAGTTTACAACCACCACCAATACATGCAGAAATTTCATTCGAGCTATCTTGGTTACATCAGGCAGAAGTTTGTGAATAAACCTTAAACACATAAGGCAATTTGAACAAATTATATGAAAATCAGCTGCTCTGGAACCTCTTTAGGAAAGCACAGATTTGATTTGATGCCATCAATCCAGAGAACGAGGCTTTTTAAAATAAATATAAGCAATATGCTAAAGTTAAGTTGATGATATTGAAATAAAGCCATAATCATTAGAAAATATCACATCTTTATTTCAACAACAATCAAAAAAATTTCAGTGCCTGCGGGCAAACTGGGGCATTTTGCGTCTGAAGGCATAACGTGCATCAAGTTTCTTATTGTTTAATTATGAATTTTTTCTCTCCTAAAATCACAGGATACTATCAGCTATAATTCATTTGGTAACCCTGGACTTGTTGAACGACAGTAAACCATAATGTTAATTTGCAGCGCAAAGCTGTAGTTTGAAAGTCTGACAGATCCGTGAAAAAACAAATCCATCACATTTGACATCCTGTAAAATATCCCTTCACTGTTCTCACAGGCTGAGGGTTTCTAGTAGCATCTACTGTAAATCTACAGTGCAGTTCTTTGCTCAACAGAGAGTTTGGAATATTATTCCCATGGCATTATCATAATATTATATTAGTAGTGATTTCTATAGCAGCCTATCACCCGTGGCTTTTATAGCATTTTATTTCACCATCTTACTACACGTCCTATCCAGACGCCCTCCGAATAAAGGGAGAGGGATTTGCTTGTCAGTTGGATGTGGCTGTCACAGCCGGTAATGAATTAGTCAGACTTGCACATAGCCAGAAAAATATTCATAACACATCCACATCAAGAACATGAGACACACATTGACAGTATATTGCTTGGGAGTCCTTGTACGAATGGGACACTTTTGAAAAAACGCTGCTGCATGATGTAAACCGGAGCGATACTGTGGGACAGCGGCTCGGTGTCCTCACTTTTCAATGATCACATTTAAAGTAGGCTAAAGCAACGTCTGGCCCGTTGTTGTATTCAGACTTTGGAGTTTCCTGTCAGCCTGAGATCCTGGGGGCTCTTTTGACTCTTTCTCAGTCTAGAGTCGGGAATAAAGCTGATTGCAGTTTTGCTAGGGGGGCTTAGCGTGGAAACGTGCCTGCCTGAGGAACGTAAGCTAGTTAATTCAATGTTATCCTGTAAATCTCCTTTTAAATTGCACCCCTCTAGACATGCTTTTTTGTGTTGTCTTCATCTTTGCAACCACCCGTCAGCGTCATTGTTATTATTGTTTGCATTTTCACATTTAACAGTGTATCAGCGAGACTGGGCAATCATGTTAGCGTGGCTAAGCTGCCTTCTCTATTTAACTTAGTGGGCCATTTTATTCTTAAATTAGCTTTCAGCTTGAGGCAAAGCAGCTGTCATGAGTGCTCCCTCAAACTGTGTGTATCGCCCGCAGACACCTATGCACACGCTAACACGGCTAGCATTTCACCTAGATCATCACTAATTACATTTTGACACATTCTAGCAAACACACTTAAGAAAACGGATAAATAAAAAGTAAACAGCCCCTTAGAGGCAGCGATGTTCATCTGTACCAGCGTTTAAAGAGGGTCTGGTCAGTAGCTGTCAAGATATCTCACTCTGTTTGTGTGCTGGCGAGGAGAGTTTCTAAGATAAAGGGGTTTCCATGTGATCTATAGGTGTTAAGCAGAAAGAACAGTGGTGACCAACAGCAACATATTGATTTTCTGGTCCAGCAGTGACAGAGGGCCTTTTGTCTAGCATCTCCTATCTGCTCCTACTGCCTGCTGCTTCATGATCCCTGCTGCCGCTCTAATAACCTGCACTGATGCCTCATTAAGGCACCTTTTTAATTGACTTTCTACTTGATCATCTGTGAGCCTTCTTTAAGCCTAACTTGTGCCTTAATGTTGTTAATTATTGAGGTGAATCTATGCAACAGTGTAGTGAAGAAATATTTAAAGATTAATTTGTTTTTGACTCATTTTTCTTCTTCTTCTTTTTTTTTTTTATTGAGCTTGAGTCATCTGCTGCTCGGTCAAGCTCCGTCCACCAAGCCCTTATCTGGAATGAGATGTTTGCAGTCATTTCTCGGGTTAATTGCGGTGATGTTTCCTTGTGGATATTTCCGCACTTTTCTGGTTGCAGTGTGATGGGGATGGGGAAGCAGTGGCAGATGGAGCAGCCATGGTATCTGATTGAGCTGCTCTTCGGGTCTGGAGAGCTTAAGGTAAATAGAATAAATTGTGGAATGAAGCTCACAGCCTTCATCAGCACTTACGACACAGTGGTTCTCCGCAATTATGGGGTTGCCATGACATCAACTTACAGCCTGAAATGTTTCTTTTCTCAAACAGATTAACGGTAACTCTTTGCTTTAAGTCCCCCTATTTAGCATTTAGCAGTATACATTTATTAAATGGTTTATAACACAATGTAATGTAGTAGTAAGCAGCTATATAAGTGTTTGATAATGTATTTATCAAATAATAGAGCTCCACCCATGTACACCCATAAGTGGAGGCTGTTAAACTGTTATAATATTATCACTGCTGAATTGCTGACAAATACTGTATATTAAACCGTTTAAAAGGTTCTTATGTGCTTACAATCTACGTTGTAGCATGTTATAAGCCATTTATTAAATGTTTGTATACTGCTTATAAATGCTAGATAGGGAGACTTAAAGTAATACGTTACAAGATTTGTCTGTAAGAGAGATCAGGATCTATATGTCTTTCACCCAGACTTTGGGACACTTTGAGGACTTGTATAACTGAGTAATACTAAACGTCTAATGCGTCGCCATAGATTTTTATTTTTGTTACAGTAATCAACAATGATTCAGCTTGGAACAAACAACATGGTGTGATTTTGCAATTTGCTAAAAGTTTATTATTTGTCCTGAGGGGTAGCACTGGAGCAAATATAGTGTAAATTTTGTTTTTTAAGAGAACTTGGGATGCACTTAATCTGTGGTCAAATAGAAATGTTGGCCTACTGGTAGTGTAAAATGAATGGTCACGGGGTCATGAAGATCATTTAAAGATGATCCTCTGGGGATAAAGAATATCCATTTCAAATTTCATGCCAGTTTGGCAAACAGTTCCTGTAATATCTTGCTTTGGCCCAAGGTATGGCTGGGCAGTATAATTAGTGCTTCTTGCGACAAGGAACAAAAAATATGTCTCTGATGGGTATATCATCCCAACACTCCAGTATGGCTTCTCAACCTACCACGTTACAGGCTTTGCAGCTACATGAGGATGCAGCTTTCATGACAACGTTGACGTCAGCTGTGATTGTTCATGTCCACAACTCGGGAAGAATGTATTACAAAAAAATATGTAAAAGGTTCAACAGTGATCCTATTACAATAATCCTAATATGGTTTAAAGCTTGATTGAGATAAAGTCTGCCAAATCTCTGCCTATTACCCTCTGCAGCCCTCCCGTTGTCTTCAGGCGGCCTCAGTCTTCATTATGTGACATGTCTTATAGTTGAAGACAACAATCTTTTAGGGGCTGAACTGTTTCCTCTAATTTGAAGACACTTTGCAAATCAGTTGTGAAGTCAGTGACGTTATTTATACCAAATAAATTCAGAAGTAGGCAGGATGGCTTTTATTCAAGTTGACTAGTTGGGTCTCAAAGCAAATGAACCGCATATGATCCTAATTGACAAGAATAGGCTGAAACTGCCCTGATTTTTTAAATGAACTAATTCTCCCAATACTGTAGGCCCCCCCAAACCTGTCACTTCCGCCCTGTTGCCTCAGCAGCATCAGTGCATCATATAGTTGTTACAGATTGCAAAGCTGAGGAACTGACTTAGTGGTTACTTTTAAATTCCGATATCATGATGCACTTTCCGGGAGAGTCAGCCATTTATTCCCTCAACTCCTATTCCTGTATCACACAGTGCACCCTGGCAGTCTGTAAGGGGAGGCATTGGGGCAGATTCTGGATAGCTTCAATGTCCATTGTGAAAAGAGGCTGAGGCCCTTTGGCTGAGCCTACACATGCAGCCTGACAAGTCTGATCGCAGCTCCAGCTCAGCAACATGACGACCTAATTCATCACCTCCATTAAACATTTAAGGGAACATTAAGGGCTCTAAACATCTCTTTTAATCAAAACCACATAAATCCTTCTCACTATACATGCTAAAAGAAACATTCCCTTGATCTTCCGCATCTTCTTCCAGTAGGTGTTACCACCCTGTTTCCTTGCCATGATGCGCTTTGGCAGCGCCCTACATTTACATCATGCTGCAGGCGTGGTCAGGTCTGCTGCATGTTTGCTCACTCAAAGTCAAACTTTCTAGTGAAATCTACCAAAGTCTGCAATCAGTGCAGTTAAGTCATATCAGTCTATTTTGTACATGATACCTTGGGTGAATTATAAGCACGACTTCAGACAGTTCCTTTCTCCAAACTGTCATCTTTGAGAGTTAGCTGTATTCTGCTACAGGTGTATTTCTTCATCTTAGAGATTTTTGGCAAGTAAATGATCCATGTAATGGCAATTTGTCAATTTTGACACAGAATAAAAACAAGGTATAACGTGTTAATTAGTGAACTTTAGAAGCTCTGGTAGGTGGACAGAGCCGGGTTAGCTGTTTCCAGTCTTTGTGCTTCATATTCATATTTAACATATCGACACAGAGACTATGTAATCTTTAGCCAGATTTTTCATCAAGAAATTATCGGAAATTGTGCCCATAATTCACGTAAGGCATCATTGGGCCATGAATAAGGTGGATTTGCTTTCAAGGTCATTGCATACAAACTTTAAAACTTTAAACTAAACATGTCTCCTGCAGAAGAGAGTTATCTTTCCCAACAGATATCAATGCATAGAGACAATTACTGACATTGTTGGTTGCAGGAAAATACAACATACAGCCGTCAGAGCTTTGTTTTATATTTTAATTAAAGGTTCCCTTTTTCTAAGCACAGTGTCAGCAGACAGCAGATGCCCAAGTTTAGTCAAAAATTCAGTGCTCTGTTTCTGGCTTGCTAAACTGCTTGTCATCCCCAGATGTTGACTAGCAGAGGAGAGCAGCTTGACAGCTGAAGTATTGCATGTAGTTTTAACACTCAAAGTGGAAACAAAGCAATCTAAAATCCCATGGTGAGCTTTTCCCCCAACATCTCCATTCTGCGAAGGTTTTCACAAACCACTCTGACCATTCCTTTTTAAACATACCCATAAAAGTGTCCCAGTTTCAGAGAGACAATCCCTTCTCAAACAGTTTCAGCTGACAGAACTACCTATTATATAAAACAGAACAGAAAACTGCTTAAATCAGTCTGGTGGTTTGTGTGTCAATTTGTCCCATTTTACAAGTGAAGATGCATGCTCAGTGCTGTTTCAGCTCACGGATGGTTGACATGGACAGATGTTAGGGATGTTGGGGTACTACCATTTTCATGTCACACGTGAGAGGTTGAGAGCAGACCGAGCTGTGCTTACTGTAGAGCCTCCACTCACATGCTTCATCCGATGCCTCTTTGGATTTCATGTATGTGTGTGTACATCATTTCTATTGCACGCAGGAAGGCAAGCATTACAGAGAACTATCCTGCAGGCTACAGGCAATTAAACCCACACCTATGTTATCTCAGCCTGTGAAGACATACTGTTGTGTGCATCCCTGGCAACACCGTACATATTGAAGGTGCTCCAACCTTGGGCATGTGCTATATGTTCAGTCACGTTTACAGGCAGAATATGACGAGAGACTGCTGTTTTAAAGTCAAATTGTGTATGTAAACTATAGCAAATGAGTAACAGCAGCTGTTTATTATTCAGTGCTATTTGAAACCACAGGCTTTATACAGTGTTTATATATTGTATAGTTATTGATGTGTGTGTTGTTGTACTTACAGTTCTTCAGTCTGTGTCTGCATCATTTTCAGTCTTCTCTTGAATTTACATCCATCTTACTATTGATTGTGTGTAATTTGTAGCTGGAGGATCATTACCACTCTCATATCTGTCAGCTAAATATGAAGCCAGAGCTAGCAGCCTGTAAGTTTAGCTTAGCTTTAAGACTGGAAGCATGCATGGCTAGCATGGCTCTGTATGTCCGAAGGCAAGAAAACCCACTAACCAGCACCTCTAAAGCTCAGTAATTAACCTAATTAATATCTTAGTTTAATCTGTACAAAAACAGAAGTGTAAAAATGACAATTTGTAGTCTTACAGGGGGTTATGTGTGGAATGTTATCTTGGCCAGGGGCAGTGATTTCCTGCAGTCTCAGCTGGTTGCCTGGCAACTTCATGGTGATGACAAACCCGGCCAATAAATAGTCCCAAAAAAGAATCCTCTGTGAAAGCACAACTTGTCATTTTTTCACTTTAGTTTTTGTATGGATTAACAAACAAGACACACTGGGTCAATTAGTGTGCTTTAGAGGTGCTAGTGGGCGGACGTTGTTACCCTTGGACATAGACAGGCTAGCTGTTTCCCCCTGTTTCCACTTTTTATACTAAGCTAAGCTAACTGTCTCCTGAATGTAGCTTCGTATTTAACAGGCAGACATGAGTGGTATTTGATCTTCATTACCTAATTCCCAACATTAAAGCGAATAAGCATAACTCCCAAATTAAACTATTCCTTTAAATGTACTTGGCTGGGAAAATAAGCATAATGCAAAAATGAGATTAACTATTTTGGAAAATGAACACATCTCCCCAATTTCTTTGCTGCTTATTCCAAATAGGTCTAATGACCTCTCTAAATCATGCAATCTACCCCCCTCCCCCCTCCACCCTCACAGTGAGTCTTTTACAGAAACATGAAGAAGGTCATGTACTGTACATAATTCACATATATTTTTTCTAAGTTGGATTTTCAGCTTAACTATGTATGTACGCTAACTTTTTTCATGACAATTCAGTGTGTCCTTACACAGCTTGCCTCCTCCTCTGGATGTGTAGAGTTGTCATAAGATGGAGTCGCTCAGAGGACTTTGATGAACTGAATATTTTTCCAGAGAGCTTGTTCCTGTTTTGTCCCTATGACGCACAGTAACACTCACATCACTAACTTTGAGCATCCTGCAATGTTGCACGCCATCTTTCCGCTGTATTTTACAGTCATCTCTTGTGTCTGCTGGCTCGCAGTGCATTGTGGATATCGCAGGGTTGAGGGTGGAGGGATGAGGTGGCATTCAACCAAAATTAGAGCCACATAAAGCCTTTATCACACCTAAAGGGCTCTGTCTCCCAAATCCAGACTGAGATAAGCAGTGCACATTCATCTGTAGTGATGTGGAAGCAAGAACCAACTGATCTGAGTTGAGAGGGACACAGTGTGGATGGCCGAAAAGGGTGCAGGGCCAATGGGCTTCTGTTTGTTCACGCCTCAGAATGATGTGTGAACGTGCTTTTATTTATTTTGTGTTCTATGTGGATTCAGGTTGATTACAAGACAAGTGTTGTTTCACAATTGAAAGTACTGTGTTTATCTGTAAGATAAAAAACGTGAAACAGGGTCCACAATACACCATGGTCATTGAAAAAGTTTCCTTACGCACCGCAAATGACGTTTTTCCAACCAAACCGAATATTCTTTGACACTTAGCCCTGCCTTCACATGCTCTTTGTAAGCTTCTATTCCCAAGTAATAATTGCAAAACCAAAAAGTTCATTTTGGAGTTCATGTTCAACAAAATCGGCAACCTGTATTTCCAACATTTCTATATAGCTAAATGCTAATGTCAACATGCTAGCATGCGCACAATGACAATGCTAACATGCTGATGTTTAGCAGGTTTACCATGTTCCCCATCTTAGATTAGTGTGTTTGCATGCTAATATTTGCTAATTAGTACTAAATACACAGTACAGCTGAGGCTGTGTATCATTCAATTAGCTGGTGTTTGGTCATAAACCAAAGTGCTATATGATCCAGTAGCCTATCACTAAACAGTGATGACTTCCTCAATGATTTATTGCTGTTCTGTCATCTGTTGCCAAACAGATGTTAATTTTTTTAAATATTTTAGTAATTTAAAAATATAAATATTAAATTATTATGAGATTCAATTATTTCAGGTAAATTAAATGATTGGTAAATGAAATAAAAATTGTGGGTACGTGTTGACTTTTGTATTAATTTGACACATGCATTGATTATTAAGACTAAAAATAAGTAATTGTTACTAATGTTTTGCTTCATTGTAACTATGGGTTCTGTGCAATGAAGTCATAGTTGGCTTCTTTGAATATACATCACTGGTGTTCAAGGTAATTCTAACATTAACTATGCTGTGTCACAACGGTACCTTTACCTTAACTTTACCGTAAGTGGGTAAATTTTCACTGACATCAATGTTTTCAGGTTAACTCAATTACCTTCCAGACCACTAAATCAAGCGATGTTACAGATATAACCCTTGGTGTCTGTTGTGGTAGACAGAATAGCAAACTTTAGCCTTGGGTTAATATAAATGCACCACAAAGGAGTCCTCTGCAGTCAAGTGTCATTATTCTTTCTTTTTTGAGCTAACAGACACTCCATCTTAAGTAAAATCAGTTTACCCATATTGCCCTCTTGTGCCTTTTTAAACACACTGGCAGGACTTAAAGAGCACACCTATTCACACACACTCACTCAAACCTGCAACCTGTCTGTGTCTTCCAGGTGTAATTGGTTTCCTGACTGCAGCTCTGGACCCATCAGGAGTTCCAAAGAGGAAGACGGATGAGGCCACAGAGTCTACCTGAGAATGCTACCTGTCCCTCCGCCTTACCATGTCACCCAAGGAAAACTGTTAACCTGTCCCCTTCCACAAATCCTCTTTTTGCCTTTGTTTTCTGCCGTAACCCACTGAGATTGTGAGTCCCCCTCTCTCCACCCAGCTGAAGTCCTAGTGATATGACTACAAGAGCCTTTATTTTGGACATGTTGTTTTTTCCTTTCAATGCTGCCAGCCACCAAGGCTATGGTGGGAAGCATCATTATGCTTCTCAGCAGGTTGCTAATCACTGTCTGCTGTGGCTCTTGGGACTAGTGCTACACCTCACCCTTTCCTCATGTCAACGAGTTGACCTGAAACACCCCATAGTATCCACAGGTTATGGAAAGATACGTGGTATCAGGAAGGAGCTCAACAACGAGATCTTGGGCCCTGTGGAACAGTACTTAGGTGTGCCATATGCCACCGCACCTGTTGGCGAGCGTCGCTTCCAGCCTCCTGAAGCCCCAGGCTCCTGGCAAGAGATTCGCAATGCCACGCAGTATGCACCAGTGTGTCCCCAGAATGTGCACGGGGTTTTACCTGAGATCATGCTACCAGTGTGGTTCACAGACAACCTGGATGCTGCAGCGACCTATGTTCAGAACCAGAGTGAGGACTGCCTTTACCTCAACATCTATGTACCCACTGAAGATGGTGAGTGAGACAAAATGCTCATACTAGATACAGGATGGATCTGTTAAACTGTACATTTAGAACCAGCCAGAAAAAGGTCAGGGTAAGAGTGAAATCCCAGGTCTGCCTCTTTGCATCAAACCCGGGGAAAATATTATTTTGTGTCTGTTTCAGAGTGTAAGAACAGCTTGTGCTTTTCTTTCCAAATTTATTTTTCTGTCATTGCTCCAGTACTCCCTGGAGTAGTGTCATTCTGATCAGTTAGTCAGGATTATATTCAGTGGATGAAGAGCTCTTAATGTGAGCCGAAAGACAACCAGGAGATTACCAAAGAATAAAGTCTCTGATAATCTCCTGGGTTTGTATTAATGTCAGCCTCAATTACTATTGGTTATTGTGTCTAAATGATTTCTAGATGTGCATATTAGCATAGTCACATGTGTATTCTTCTTGTGCTAATACTCATGTGCTAACTACTATTAAGCAATTAGATGCACTTTACTTTTATGACTCATGTATAATTAATTTGAACATTTGATCAAATATTCAAAATTCACATGTTCTACTAACTCACTGCTTTTTGTAACCAATTAGCCACATTGTGACATGCTACATTTTAGCTTGACTAACACTAATTTGTTTAAGCCATGCATGAACATGATGTCTTCATAAAGCTTATTGTGTTAGCTTGCTAATATGAACATTTTGAATGAGAATTGCATAAGTTGCATTTGTTTTGAGTGACTGAACACAGTAAATCAAACTGAATCATTGACACTATTAACATTTTGTTCTTTCAACCAGTAGAACAAAATCTCTCCAGCAAATTATTCACACAAGTCCCTACATTGAGAATGTTTTCCAAAAACTGTGACAACACTTTTATTCTGTTGTGTCTTATATTCTATTAATTTCTTGTTTATGAAATGTGTCAAACTATAATCACATTACTTTGGTTCAATGCAGTCAGTAACTAGCCAGCATTGCCAACACTAACAAGACTGCAACAGATTTGTTTACCGTTTCATGGTCAATGAATTGGCTGATTTAGTTGGTCAATGAGAAAGCAGAACAAAACCAAAATATTCTCTCAACTGCATTTTATGTAGGCTTGCTAGCTTGTTTCTCTTAAAACTTTAAGTGTGGCAAGATTAAAACACTGCATAACATAACTGTCCTTGAAGATTTGGTAGAAACTGTCGATAGCAAAGGAAAAAGGGTAAAGACTGTTTACCAATCTGCCACATTTCTTTCTTCTTTCCTCTCTTTAGTTTTGACAAACCAGTAACTTGCACTTGTACTGTGATTTGAATGTAATCAAAGCAATAATGTCCAAATGTAAAAAAAAATAAAAATCATTATGAGACAAACAATCCAAATAAACACTTACAGTAACATAACTGGCCACCATTTCCCTAAGGATCCTTTAAATATAAATTACTTTCTAATTTCTATATTCTACTATTACTGAATTTTCCCTCAAATGCTGTGGGTCTGTCATCCAGCAAAAGACTTGCACCAACTCTGTTCAAAATGGATAGAGAAGTGTCAGATAATAAAGAGGATGCAGCTCAACAGTTAAAAGAGAAGAAAAGTAACTCTCAATAGTCAGTTCCTACTAAAACATATTGATTGTCACATTTAACACATTTAAAAAAAACTCAGAAAACAATATCATCAAATCCATAGGCAGTGTGTGTGCTCATAACACTGTAACAGCTCGTACAGCCAACAGTATTCAGTCGGTACTAACCATCCTAGCAGATTAGCTCATTATGCCTCATGCTAGCTTGGCGTCCCCTGTTGGTCACGTGACCCTCATTTTGCCGGCCGTAGGGGTCCATTCGAGAGTATATGAAAAGGGCTCGGTTTGCTTTTCATCGTCAACAAGGACTAACCTGCACATTTTTATTATTTCACTTATCTGACAGACTAACATTCACATTGTCATTCATAATTTTTAAATAGAATAGATAAATCCTCTTATGCCATACAGGATGTTACCTACTCACAAACTATCTTACCAAGGCTGCATTTGCAGTAATTAACTGTGTTTTAGCATTGTTAGCATGTGGTTTTAAACCTCCATCCATCCATCCATTTTCCTCAACTTATCCGAGGCCGGGTAAGCAGGGTTATCCAGACGCCCCTCTCCCCAGCAACGCTTTCCAGCTCCTCCTGGGGGATCCCAAGGCATTCCCAGGCCAGTTGAGATATATAATCCCTCCAGCGTGTTCTGGGTTTTAAACCTCAGTGACCATTTTGGCAGGATGCACATGCCAATTTCATGGTTTGACAGGAATGCGGCCTCTTTACTTTATTTTTCTATATTCTTAAGGTTTGTATTGCATGGATGCCTAGGGGAAATAATATTGGTGTAGCAGCTAGCTTAGGAGAAAATATAGCAAATGTTTAGGCCTCTTGAGGTGAAAATTGTTAAAAAATGAAAATCACTGTGATGCAAACCTCCACCTCTTCATGGACTATCTGGGTATACTTGCATTAATGATCCAGTGGAGAGTGTTTGAGAAAGCAGATGGACGGTAAGACAACACAGGATCAAAGTGTAACTTTGGAGGCAAAACATATGTTACTAATGATAGTAAGCAAAGCTAATGAAAGGATGTTAAAAAGTCTATGATTAATGGGCTCACCTGAGAGTACTCAAAAAATAAATATTTATGCATTACTGCTGCTCATATATGAGGTCATTGTTGTGTTTTAACACCAAACAAGACTGTGTCAATGCCACAGATCATTTATTTTAATAGTGAATGCTCCATGGCTCAACAAAAAGATGGAAACCGATGGATTGCTAGTGGAAAATATCAAGTGTTACTGTAATATAATGGGAGACCAAAGCATCAGAGATGCCGTGAACGTGAGATCAGAAACATCGGATTGAGAAAAAACATGATGAAATTATTTTAACTTCTCCTAGTACATAGGAGAGTGTACATACATGTGTAGAATGAGAGGTTACACTATGTATGCTGTATAATAATGATAATAATAAACTTTATTTATATAGCACCATTCATACAGGAAATGCAGTTCAAAGTGCTTTACAACAAAGATATTAAATGCACCAAGTGCTTTACAGAAGAGAATGCCATAAAACATTAGTGCAGTTAAGAAAAATAAAACTTGAACAGTTAAATTTAAAATAATGTTTAAAAGCAAATAAAAAGCAATTTGCAGATAGCTTATTAAAGAAATAAAACTTGAACAGAATGTAAGAAATGGTAAACATAAAATTTGCATATTTAAAAGAAAACAGAAGTGCAGTTAAGAAAAATAAAACTTGAACAGATACATTTAAAATAATGTTTAAAAGTAAATAAAAAGCAAATTGCAGATAGCTTCCTCCAGTCTTCTCTTTACCTCTGCTAATTTACGCTCTTCTTGTCTCCTCTCTTCCTTAGCCATTTCATCCTTCACCCCCATCCTTTCCTCTTCCTCTCTCTGCCTTTTTTCTTCTTCCTCAATTCTCCTTTGTTCCTCCAGTCTCCTCTTTTCCTCTGCTAATTTACGCTCTTCTGGTCTCCTCTCTTCCATAGCCATTTCATCCTTCACCCCGATCCTTTCCTCTTCCTCTCTTTGTCTTTTTTCTTCTTCCTCAATTCTCCTTTCTTGTTCCTCCAGTCTCCTCTCTTCCTGAGCTCTCTCTTCCTCCTCCCTCCTAATATTTTCCTCTTCCTCCCTTTTAACCTTCACTTCTTCCTCTCGTCTCTTAAAATTGAAT